>PVJO010004333.1:0-110951 GCA_004026905.1 Hystrix cristata
CCAAACACACTCAAATACCTCATCTTTGACGAAGGAGCCAAACACCCTCACTGGAAAAAGGATAGCCTATTTAACAAATGGTGCTGGAAAAATTGGCTTACCACATGTCAAAAACTAAAACTAGATATATGTCTCTCACCATGTACTAAACTCAAATCAAAGTGGATCAAAGATCTAAACATTAAAACAGAAACACTAAGTTTACTGGAGAACAGAATAGGAAGAACCCTCGAAGACATAGGGGTAGGAAAAAAATTCATGAACAGAACCCAGACTGCACAGGAAACAATACAAAGAATCAGTGCTTGGGACCACATGCTATTAAAAAGCTTTTGCACAGCAAAAGAAATCACCAACAGAGCAGGGCAAAAACCCACAGAGTGGGAAAAAATTTTTGCTAGCTATCCGTCGGACAAAGGTCTAACATCTAGAATATACAAAGAACTCAAAAAAATTAAACCTCTCAAATTTAAAGACCCAATCCAAAAATGGGCAACTGAAATGAATAAACATTTCTCAGATGAAGAAATAAAAATGGCAAATAAATATATGAAAACATGTTCAACATCACTAGTCATCTGAGAGATGCAAATCAAAACAACATTAAGATTCCACCTCACTCCAGAAAGAACTGCGTATATGGAAAAATCAACCAATAACAAATGCTGGTGGGGCTGTGGGGAAAAAGGAATCCTCCTCCACTGTTGGTGGGAATGCAGACTGGTCCAGCCACTGTGGAAATCAATATGGAGATTCCTCAAAAAACTACAACTGGAGGTTCCATTTGACCCAGCTATTCCCCTACTGGGGACCTTCCCAGAAGAATTAAAATCGTCATACCATAGGGATGTATGCACGACCATGTTCATAGCAACACAATTTGTAATAGCTAAGTCTTGGAAACAACGTAAATGCCCAACAACCAATGAATGGCTAAAGAAGATGTGGTTTTTCTACACAGTGAAGTACTACACAGCCATAAAAAAGGACAAACTAGAGTCATTCATATATAAATGGATGTTCCTTGAGAACATACTTTTAAGTGAAATAAATCAGACACTCATGAATACACATCGAATTGTCTCTCTGATATGAGAAAACATGACTGTTAATAAGGACAAAGAGGTGTAATAGATATTATATAAAAGGAAGATAATATACAAAGGAGAGGAGTACTAGAAAGAAAGAATGGGAAAAGCAGAAAGGCAACAAAGGAAAGAAAAGGGAAAGGGAAAATATCGAAAAGTAAGAATAAACCTGCTCTAATTAGGGAGGGAGGGAACAGAGGGGGAGGGGCAGGGAAGAGGGGGGAGAACCAAGATGCATCATGTACAGGTACAAAATAAATGTGATGAATGTAACCATTATATGTAAAATGTACCAATACATGTTCTTGGTTTAAAATAAAATAAAATAAAAAAAAAAGTAACTAAAACACCATCATACTCATTTTATGGGTGAAGAAACTGAAGTTCAGGGAGATCTGACTTTCCCAAGGGCTCTCAGTACTCGATCTTGAATTTCAGTGCCCTCATGGGTCCCTGCAGCATCCCTTGTCTGCTTTGTGGCTAGGACCTTTACCTGTGTTGCATGTATTATTGCACACATGGTCTCCACTGACTATCTTGTTTTGACCCCAGATTCCCAAGAGGTAGCCTCTCTTCCTGGATGGTTATGTGCCTAAGGAATCTCTTCCCAGTGCTGACTTCTTAGATTAAGACATGACTTCTCCCCATTACCTAGATAATGAAAGTCTCTTCCTTTTCCTGCATGCTTCACGTCTGCTTTTCCCTGTCCATGGTCCTGGAATCCAGAGCTACCATTTTAGGTCTCTGGGGAATTGTGGAATTGCCTTTTTCCTCTACTAACCCAAGGCCTCCACTTCTCAGGAGCACATAAATATATTTCATGGTGGCATTTTTGTACATGCATATTTTACTCATAGCCATCCACATCTAGCCAAAAGTCTTTTTTTAAATTTTTTTTTTATTATTTTTACCAAGAACATGTACTGGTACATTGTATACATAATGTTCATAATCAGCATGGTTATTTTGTACCTGTACATGATACATCTTGGTTTTCCCCCTCTTCCCCCCCTTCCCCTCCCCTCCTTTCCATTCACCCACCCCTCCCTATTTGCAACAAGTGTAGCTACACTTTACCATTTTTTCCCCTTTCATCTTTTCTTTTAACCTTCTTCCTTATCCCCCTTTTCCCTATCTAGTTCTCTCTTTTGAATACTATCTCTCTTTTTTCTTCCATAACTCAAAGGCTACTGAGCTGGCCCAGCCTTGCATTTCCAGGCAGCAGGTGGGGCAGAACTCTCCCAGAGTTTACTCCAAGGATCTAGGTTGGAACCCTGTGTCTGTAGCTGGCCAGTTAAATCATGAGATGTTCTGAATTAGGAGAAACTTATGGGTCAAGAACAAACCAGAATCTGAGCCAGGTTCTAGGAGAGATGACAGGAAATTTTTACTTAATTGCTTTATATGATTGGGAAGAAATTATAAAGGAGGAGCTGGAGCTCAGCCTGCCTTGGAGTGAAGAAGGTGGGTGGAGAAGTTCATCCTTAATCAGAGCCTGGTGGGAAGCCAGGAAAGCTGTGGCTCTAGCTGATTGCTGCACTAATGGTGACTGAGAGAGAGAAAGCCGTGCAGCAAAAGTGTGTGAGCTGAATGTATGTGTGTGTATGCCAGTTGGTGACTGCTATTGCTTTTGTATCTCCCAACTCATGCCTGACATTCCAGTTGCCCAAAGAACTATCTATCAGGTTTTCTTTCCAACTTCTCAAGCACCTCCTCCATGGCATCTATGAGGATAAAAATATGATATAGGTTGATGTTTCTCTCATGTAACTGGTCATGGTGAGTGTTTCCAGTTGCCCTATATAGTCATCCAGGGATCCAGAGTCCTTCCATCTTATTCATCTAGCATCTTCTAAGCAGCAATTCTCAAACTTGATTACACACTGAATCCAGTGGCAACCAAGTTTGAGAACCACTGTCATGGGGTATCTTTCCCATCTATGTGGTTGAAGCTGGATCACAATCTCATACAGTGGCCTGAAAATTGCACATGTAATTTCCACTATCATTTTATTTGTGAGAATTTGGTCGTGGTATATAAACCCTACTTCATACTATGTGGTAGATGCTAAGATCCTTACGAGAATCCAAAGGAGGGGCACCTGGGTCAGCTTTGGAAATGAGAGAAATTATCTTGGAGGCCAAGACCCTTGATAGATACATATGACTTTAGGATACTTTAGTTTATATATCTGATTAACTTCTAACCTCATTTATTCATCTACAAAGTGGAGCTAATAACTTTGTTGTAAGGATTATGTGAGATAAGTATTATAGCACTTAGCACACTGCCTGCCCATAGTTAGCACTAAATAAATATAAGCTGTTCTGTTAGTCATTTTCTGGGATAGGTGACTGTGGAGATTGGAAGACTTCATGGGGCCAAGATACAAATGGGTCTGGGGATAGGTTTCAGCTTTTTTTTTTGTTTGGTTGTGAACATAATAAGGCAGCCTAATACAGCTGCCTAGCAAACTTCTTGCTGCCTATGCTGATGGGGGTGTGTGCCTGCCTGTGCAGGTAGGGATAGCAGAACCTAGTCATTTAAGAAGGAAGTAAGCACAGCGCAGCCTAGAATTCTGTTCTTCACCCAGAACCTCCTGGCAGAGATCATCTAGCTAGGATGGCCTGTAGCCCCTCTGCCTTCTGGCTCCAAGGGTACTGCGGTCCCTCAGAGGCAGGCAGGGGCAGGAGAGCAAGCCACTCTGCTCTCATGTCTGCAGGAGGCAAGGCTGATGTCCGCTGGCATCCTCCAGTTTGGGCTTCATTTTCATAAAGACTCAGTGCTCGACTTCTACGAAATCCCCTCTCCCTACCTCCTCCTTCTCTGCCTCAGGCAAATGTGCCTCTGTGTTTTCTATGCTTCATCTGTGCTATCCTCCAGAACTTGCCTCCTTCCCTGCAGTGCCTTTGGGTCTAGCAGTGCCCTTCTGCTCCCAGCTCTATCTTAGCTTTAGGATTTCTCTCCCTTTGCCTACTGAAATGAAAGTAAGAAGTATGTACCAGTATCATACATGAAGAAGGCTCAGGTACACAGTGGGAGAAGGCAGCTTGGCAAGCATTCACTGACCTCTAAGGGCAAAAATAGGAACTCCTGGAGCCCCTTCCCCACAGCACCTCGGGTGCTGTGCAGACGAGACCCACCTGCTGAGTAGCAAGAAATTACCTGAGAAGGTCTGCAGGGATCAATTTTTTGGCAAAGCAATCACAAGCCTGGGATGCACCTCCCCTCAAACCCAGGCCAGTTTTCTACCCACCAGGTTCAGACAGAACTGGTTTTGTTGAAAGATTTTCAGAGGTGGCAAGAAGGTCCAGCATTCTCAGAGCCTTTGGCTCTGACACCTAGGAGGGTGGCTGCTCCCCCCTCTACTTCCTCCTCAGAGATGTAATTGTCATTGCACTGGTAATAGCCACAGATGCATTAGCAGCTCTCCTCTCAGTCAAAACACCTTCTCTCCAGCTCTCTCCCTCTCAAACACCTGCCTGCTGGCTCCTTTCAGATAATCATGTTCAAAGACTCACAAACTAAAGCAGAAGAAATATGCGGGTGGGGTGAAGACAGAGATAATTTATCTCCATCTGTCACAACACTCTCCACACCAAATAAAGAAATATAAATCAGGTTTCCTCTCGCCATCTGTGGTCACAGCAGCTAGCTCTTTGGGAAGGGAAAGTGAAGGAGAGCAGAGGCAGAGGGGACAAGGCTGGACAGACCAGGGGCCACCTGTACGCGTGTTGTAGACTTATTACACAGCCACACACAATCACAAAGGTCTTCCCAAATGTTCCAGCTGAGGGCTACGTCTCCCTTATAAAATGACCCTGGTTATAAATTTCAGTTTTGTGAGGAGGGAGTTGTGGATAAAATGAGCAATAAAAACATAGTGCCTGCCTTCCTGGAGCTCAGAGTCTGATGGAGGAGAATAGCATGTAAGATAAAGTATGGCCTTTGTGGAGGGTTAGGGTATCAGGTGGTAAAGACACCAAAGCCAGGGAAAGAGTCAGAGGAATTTCTCCAGTGGAACCGGCCACCAGGCTGAGGCTTTCGGATGAAGCCAGATGATGGTGAGGCAGAGTACCTGTTCGCAAAACCATCAGGGTGAGATGGTGGGCTGTCTGGAGAGTGGGGAGAATGTGAGGATGGTTGTAGCTATTTAGGTAGGAGATACTAGTGGCCTGGGACAGGTGAATGGCAGAGGGTCTGGAAAAATGAGAAAAAGGTAACAGGTTTTTAAGAAGTCAAATTAATCGGACTTGGTGAGTGGTTGGGTGTGAGGGACAAGAGAGGAAGAACCAGGTTTGTGGCTTGGACAGCTGTGTAGGTGATGAGACTTTGTGTCAAGGAGTACAGTGGGGGGCATTGTTGGGGAGGGAGCAGTCTAGGGGCACAGGTGAGTCTCTCCATTTGGGCCATGTTAGGACTCACCTGCCTTTGGCCAGCCTGGCACAACCTGTGAGTGGTCAGTTAGATGAATAAACACCAAGACCACCTGGCTGAGTGAGGAGGCCGACATGCGGTCAGCTCACATGTGCCTGGGAATCTGCAAGGTCGACCAGAGCTCTCTGCCGACCTTGACTGTCCCTGACATCCCAAGTCATGGCTCTCACTTCCTAGCTGTAGACCCATGTGAGCTTAGTGGTCTGTTTCCTTAGAAGACTGTAAGCTCCACAGAGGCAAAGATGGTGCTCATCTTATTTGCTGTCGTATCGTAAGCTCTTACTGATGAGTTTCTAAATGAGTGAATGTGTGAATGACTGAGTGAGTCATCTTTCCATGGGGTGTACCTCTCAGAGGGCAGAAATTAGGTCAAGGGTGCCATCACCCCATCTCTTGCACCAAATATTTCTTAATTAGTCTTTGTGTCTCCGCTCTTGCTCATCATCAATCTGCTTTCCACATGGTAGGCAGAGATCTTTTTAAATATAAGTGGGATCATATGACCACCTACTTCAGACCTCTCAAGGCTTTTCACAGGCCTGCCATAAAAATGTAACTACCCGACAGGATCTTTGGACACTGGCCCCACCTGTTTCTCAGCCACCTTCAACCTTGTTCGTTTAGCTCCTACCACACAGTATCTTTCCCAAATCCCAGCCTTTGTGTGCAAATATGTACAACTTGCATGTGTGTGCACACAAATTTGTCTGTGTTTGTGCACAAAGAACAGTGTATGTGCTGTTAATTTCTGCCTAGAAAACACCTTTCCCTTCTCTTCGCCAGGTTCATCTTTCAGCTCTTTGCTGATCCCACATGCTAAACTACACAGCAGCAGCAGCTACCCTTTCCTCTCTTCTTGTACTTTTCCTTCTTAAAGCCATTAGAGAGATGAGTAGGGCATGTATCTGTTTACTTGTTTAAAACTTGCCTGTCCCTTGTGTTGCAGGCTCCATATCTACCCGATGCCTATTACTCTGTCTGGCACATACTCAGGGTTCACAAAGTATTCAAAGGAGGGACATGTGTGTCAGTTCAGGTACGGGGAGGAAAAGAGGCCATGGCGGTCCTGCAGAGTTAGAGAGACAGAGGCTCTGCCACTTCAGCTGAACAAGGAGAGGAAGCCCTTCAGTCACCCACTCAGCTGCACGGTCACTCTTGATGCACCTGAACATTGATCAGGGGTCTGCTGTGTGCTAGAGCTGCACCAAGTCATGGCTCTCACCAGACCATGGTGACTCAACCAGGGACCACAGATACAAGGACTCTGGCTTTTTGAAATTTAGATTTTAATAACAACAGGAAAGATGCAGATAATAAATAAGTAAACACATGAACAAAATCGTGCATACATAGGAAGAAAATAATCAGAGTGCTGTGTTGAAGCATACTAATTTAGAAGTGTCAGGGGTCAGAGTCTTGCTGGCTGAGGTACCTGGGGCCTGTGTGAAAGGTACAGCTGACGGTCTCTCCTGTCCTTGGCTAACAGGCTTCCTCACGGGGCAGTCTGCAGATGGAAGGTAGAGCAGACATTGATGTCAGCTGAGGGGTCCAGAGTCCATGGGCTGCTTCTCTGAGATGTCTGTCTGGGACAGAGGCTGGGATTGAGGCTAGATTGCCAGGGAAAGTGACAAGCTCATACATCCCTTTACTCTTTACCTCGTTTTCACTCCTTTGTGACATACTAAGAATGGATATTTTTAGATTACTATAAAGACAAAAGGTTATTCAGACCAGAGGCAGAAATTTTGTGAATTTTGACAAAAGAACCAGAATTGACAAGCAGACAGATCCACTGGGCAGAGTGGAAAGCATCACACACCTCCCTTCATCCATCTCCTCCTCCATCTCTTCCCCATCACCCCCTTAACCTCCACCTCCGGGGACAGCCCTACTGCAGAGACATGAATATGCCCTGGGTTCAATCTCAAGACTGAAAGAAAATTCTGTGACCATAATCTCTAAATAGTAAAACATTTTTCTTTTCCTTGAAATAGTCTTACAATAATTAGCATTATATAATTGACCAGAACACTATACATATTAAAAAATTTTGGTGAAAATATTAAAAGTGTAAAGCCATATATCTTAGAAAAATACCCTTTCACAAAAGACGTTAGCTTTCCTTTTACAGTTAATTTGTTTGTCCATTGGTGAACATTAATTAGTGCTACAATATTCACAATAAAAGCAGAGAAGGTATATTGCATCACTAGTAAGTGGGAGGCATACCATGGCATATTTATTAATGACTATTGTTGAGAGCATTATTTATGGAATTCTCAATGTGTTTTCACTAAATTCATCCAAATCTCATCAGCTGAATGTAGGAATGAGTAAAGAAGCAATCTATGGCTAACTGCAGGAAGGAATGAAAAATGGATACACCTCTAATATGTGTTCCCATGACTTGAGGGTGTAATGCTGAGCAGCTTGAAGGAGATGCAGAACTCTTTACCTGCTCCTCCTTCAAATCATTCATAATACACATCTAAGACATGAGTGAGGGATGAGTGAATAAATGTCATCTGCCAAATTCCTTATTGAGAACAGTAAAAATGTAGAGTGTGTGTTTCAAGAGATTCATATATCCAGCTAGTTTTTGTTACATATTTTAGAGACACGGTCTTGCTATGTAGTTCAGGCTGGCCTTAAACTCACTGTGTAGCTCAGGCTGGCCTTGAACTCAAGGTGATTCTTCTGCGTCAGCCGTTGAGTGCTAGATTACAGGTGTGTACCATCACACTTGGCATTTTTGATAAATCTTAAACATTCTACTCCTAAGGTATAAACAGCCTTGCCATGTATGTTACCTGAGTGAAATAAGGCCACCTTCAGTAGTTCTCGATGATGTTCTCACTGCTCTTTGCTCTTGGGCTCATCCCTCAGAGTGAGGGAAAGAAAATGTGGGGTTTTTACTTTAAAATTCATCATTCCCATCAGCCCATAAATTCAGAACATCCCAATATGACATACTGGATTATTAATAGAACTATGTATAAAAGACTAGCAAAGATTGGAGAACCTACAGATTTATGGTGCCTTGAATTTAAGAGGTTCATGGGGATTCTTCAGTCTCCATTTCACTCCCCTGTTTGGAGATGATAGAGAACGAAGAATCACATGTTTAGTGCTTCCTTGCACACAGGGTTGGGGTTGTAGTTACTCTCTACCATTCAGTGCCGTTGTGTGAGATTTGGAAGGTGCAGATGGTCCAAAGCATCCTTCCTGAGGTTTCAGGGGACTTCATAGGACAGGAAGGTTGGGATTTTCCCGTAAGAAGTTCTAGTGTTTATTCTTCACCTTTTTGTGTATTAAGAAACAGCCATGGCATTAGCAACTCCTTGATGTCCCTAATGCTCAGATCACACTTTTGGGGTCCCATCTCCAGTTTCTTGACATGAAGGGACTTCTCAGGCATAATGGGGCTTCAGTCCCAGGTGAGTTTTGGACACCTTTCTACCTCTCCAGAAATCGTTCCAAAGACCCCACCCAGAACCTGCACTTGCAGTATTCCTTGTAATTTTGTAAGTACCTAGTTCCTTGCACAAAATCTTTTCTTGCCTAAAATAGCTAAAAGGTTTCTGCTTTCTGCACTAAATCCTAACTGGTATATTGATATTTTGAATTATCTCCTTTCTTGATGCTCAGAAGGTTTGTGACTTTTGTGCAAATCATGTAAGGTATAGAAAAGATGATGAGAATGCTTTTTCTCTTTTAAAATGGGGGAAACACAACTATGAAAGAGTTATTGGGAAGTTAGGGACAGCATGATATCCCAGTGGAAGCACATGCCATGTCAGATTAGGGTTAGGGAAGAGTGCATATGGATATTGCAAATGTGGAAACTGGTTCCCTTAAATATACTGATACCCATGATCCCTTTGGAAAAATCTTTATGTACCTGGAGAGCAGTGATGGTGAAACTTTTAGAGCTTTCAGTGATACAGACAGCCAGTTGCTACACCTCTGTCATAGGTTCACCACCACTGCTCTAGCGGTACCCTAGCCTGGAGATGTGATGCTCTTCAAAAAACTTTCTAGAGACATACAGGGAAAATAAGACATTCAGCTGTCAGTCGTTAGCCTGACACCGTGTATTGGTGGGTTAGTACCATTTCCGAGGGACGTGTGGCCATGATTGTTATGTGGGGGGTTGGAGGAGGGCGGGGAGTGAGATAGACTTTGACTATGCAGAGGGAACAAAGGGAAATGTGAGGATGACCACTGGGGGCTGGGAAGCTCCACTGCAGATTTTATTAGAACTATATGAGGCTGATTAATCAGTGACCTGCCATTATTAATGTCTATCCAGTACCTAGGGCATGGTTGTGCTCAATCAGTATTTGTTCAATAAATGAAATAAAAGTTCAAAAGATCAGGGATACATGGAATGGTGAGAACCAAGACTATTCACTCCCAAACAGTTTTTAGAAGACAATTAGTGAGAGATACCAAGATGTAGTAGAAATACAGGCTTTGGAACCCCACGATCCCATCCTAGGCTGCCTTATAAACTGTGTAGGAAGGAAGTTGCTTAACCTCGCAGTATTTTTCTTTCAACAGAGCAAAAGAAATTGCAAAGGTATCTGAATCATGTGATTATTTTGAAGAGTAAATGAAAACAATGTAGGTGGATGAGATACTTAGTACATTGGGAGGCAAAGAACCTATAATATAATCTTATTCAAAAATGTATGTCTTCGTGTGTACATTTTATTTTTACAATATGCATGCTATTCGGAATTAGGAGAAGATGTTGATGTGTGACTGTTTAAATAGCAATTCAGACACGGGCTCTGCACCACGGGGACCAGCCTGTGTAGCTGACTCTGTTCTGCCACCTCCAAGCCAGCCGTGTGGCAAACTTAGGAGGCAGCGGGGACTCTCTGGGACTCTCCTATCTTGGAGCTTGCGCACCAATGGGTCCCTAGCATTGGAGGAACCCTGGACTGAAGCAGAAGTCCTAGCGTTCCCATCTTCTCCAACAGCTGATAATGTCAGCCTTCTATATTTTAGCCAGGACCTTTATCTTAGTTACCCGTCTCATTGCTGGGACAAAATACCCCATAACCAAGAATTAAAGGATGAAAGGTTTGTTTCTCACAGTTTGTAGGTTTTTCAGTCCATGGTCAGCTGGCTCTAAGGCAGTGTGGTACAGTAGATGGGTATGGCAGTGGAGAAAGAGTCCATGGCATGGCAGACAGGAAGCAGCAAGCAGCAAGCCTCCCTTTCTCTTTTATTCCATTCTGTTTGGTTGGTGCCACTCATACCTGAGGTGAGTCCTCTGATTGAGTAACTCCATTCAGGCAAACCCAGAACGGGGCTACTCCAATCAGTGGGCTAATCCAGTTATCACACATGAAACATCTGTATTCACACGCCCTAGATGCAGCCACCTTTGGAAAGCCCCACCTATGAGCACATAAGGCTTTGCGAGGACATCTAGATACAAGCCATAACAACCTTTCACCATGCTGTTTCAAAGTTGGAGCCAGACAACATGGACCGAAAATTTGAAACAGGCTCACAGCTGAGAGTTTCCCTGAAGTCTCAGAGGATACTTTGGACTGGGACTTTTCAATGATCCCAGAACTGGTGAGGATTTAGCAACACATAAAGATGGACTAAAGGCATTTTGCATGAAATCATACACATGAATCTTGGGAGCCAGGGGCAGAATATTATGGTTTAGGTCTGGGACATCCCCTAAGAGGCTCGTGTGCTCACCGGCAGGGCCTGTGGAAGGTGGGACCTGGCTAGAAGAGGTGGGTCACTGGGATATTACCTCACAATCCTCAGTGGAAAAATGACAGACACCAAACTCTGCTCTAAACAACAACTACAAAAGATAATTTCAAACTTTATAAGTTAAGCATGCATCAACCATGTGATCTAGCAGTTTCACACTTAAGTATTTTCCCTGGGGGAAAGAGAATCTACATCCATAAGAAGACCCATATAAGAATCATCATAGCACCTTTATTTTTCAGAGTCAAAACTGGAACAAACACAAACTGCCACTAGCAGATTGGCATATGAACAATTTGTGGTTCATCCACAAAATGGCATGGGATGGCTCAACCACTGACAAGCGCAGTACACATGAAACCCAACATGGTTATACTGATTGAATAAATTCTTCACAAACAAACAAAAAACCTTCATGCTGAATGGTTACAGCTTTTTTACAGCTAGAAAACACAAATATCCACCTGGGACACAAAGCACATTGCCAGCTAGGGCTGTGGGGGTCAGGAAGTGATTACAATTGGCCGTGAAGAAAGTTTCAAAGCAATGGTTTTTAGGGTCTACAAAGACTATTGTCCTGTAGTCGCTGTATATTCTTCCTCCTCACTCTAGATTACAATACCAAATACCACACTTTGGTACTAAGTTCAACAGTTAAGAATGAATAATTCATCATTGGTGTTCATGTAAAGCTACAACCTGCCATGGCACCTACCCCCAGAGGTTACCATTTGAAACCACCATTTCTATTGTGGAAATTTCTGGATTGTCTCAATAGTCCCTATTTAAATGAAAATGATGATATAATCAATCCAGGGTGAAAAAGTCATCCATTAGGATCTTTTAGGATAATGTTAGGATTTCACAGTTCTTTAAGTGAATATGCGAAGCACTGCATCTTCAGAAAACTGGCTCCTTTGTATGGAAAAGACCCTTCAGCACTGTGCATGCCACATGAAAAGTGCCAATGCCTATATGCTGCCTTAAAATTTAAAATGCCACCAGTGCCTAAATCACAGAAATCTTTTCTAGGTTTACTTTTGCTGTTTCTAAAAAGCATACTGAATTCAGTCATGGTGGTGAGTTACTATAATCACAGCATTCTGGGTGGCTGAGGCAGGAAGATCACAAAGTAGAGCCTGACCTGATCAATTTGATGACTTAGTATGACCTTAGTAGGTATATGAAAAGAAGTTTGGGGAACTAGTTCAGTGTAAAGATGCTGAGTTCAAGACCTAGCACTGCAAAAGTAAATAACAGAGAGAGAGAGAGAGACATAGAAAAAATATATATATATACACATAGATCCTCAGATATACAAAAATTTTACATGTAAATACATAGCCACAGATTTATTTCCCTGTGAAGACAAAGATGGGCCACAGAGTCTTCTTATTAGATGGGAGTACTCAGGTTGTGGACCCCAAGACATGACCTCACTTCCTTGACAACAGGTCCAAAGAGAACTTGGAACCCTTGTTAACAGATATCAGTGACAGCCACCTCCCAAGCTCACTTGGTTGGAGAAGGTCAAGAGCAAACATGCTGAGCTGCTCCCCCATTTCTTGAGGACAGAGCCTCAGGACACCAGGCAAGAAAAGAATCTTTGAACGATTAAGAAGATGGATGACTCCATCCAGATACCTCATGTAATGTTGTAGGTTGTCACAGACAACCCAGGGAGGGTATCCCTAGGCATGACCACCAGGTGCCCACAGCCACCAAGGAGCCCCAACCAGGTCTCTCCAGGCTCAGCCCCCACATGCAGAAAAACCCCAAAGAGCCAAGGGAAGGTTTCTGAAGGCGCAGGTACTGAGTGCTCAGAGCCAACAAGGAGCCCAGGACAGATCTCAGGCCTAACAACTAGTTACCAAGACAACAAAGGCACCTATGGGAAATCTTCCTAGGCCCAGCTACCAAGGGAAGAAAGACATCAAGGGGCCCAGGACAAGTCTCGACAGGTCCAGCCACCGTGAGCCCAGAGACACCAAGGAGCCCAGGAAAGTCTCTCTAGCCCCAGTCACTAGGTACTGAAAGACCCCAAAGAACCCAGGAGAGTCCTCGGAAGGACTGTATACTGGATGCCCAGAGCCAAAAGGGAGCCCACAATAGGTCTCAGGCCTGACAACCAGTTACCAAAAACAACCAAGGCACTGATGGAAAGTCTCCCTAGGCTCAGCTACCACGGGCAGAAAGACATCAAGAGGTCCGGGCCAGGTCTTCTTAGGCCCAGCCACTAGGAGCCCAGAAACACTGAGCATCCCAGGGGAGCTCTTCCCAGAGCAGGTCTCCCTAGGACTAGCCATGAGTCCAGAAAGAGCAGGAAACCCAAAGAGGTCTTCCTAGGTCCACCCACCAGGCACCTCGTGACAACAAGAAGCCCACTACACATCACCCTGCCCAGCCACCACTATTGGAAATCACTCCACTGGGAGCCTTGTAGAAGTCTGGCCAGTGTAGTTGGGGCAGGCAGGTCACACTTCCTTACAGAGGCCCTAGTGCCAACTTTCCTGGGCAGCCAACTCTTCTCTGGCCCCTCCATCCTGAGCACCTCCAGAGTGTACATCTCCACACAACAGGCCCTGATGATGGGAAGGGTCGTGTCCTTCCTCCTTGGCTCCTGGATGGAGATGCACACCAGGTGGGCTGCCCAGCCCACCATCCTGTGGCACCCCAAGCCCACTGAGACAGAGAACAGGGCCGCAGGGCCAGCTGCAGCCTAAACTGAAGTGCTACGTGCAGAGTTTGTGCCAGTTCTGCCTGCAGCTGTCGCCAGCGCTGGCACTGAAGTTAGAACCAGGGCCGGGAATCCTTCTCCAGCAGCTCCAGAGCCGGAATCCTTGTGACTCCACAGCAGGTGTCATCTCCAGACCTTCACCTTAGACCAGATCCCACCTCACGTGCACCCCTCCCCTCTCTTGCTGTTGCACTTACTTTGTATTTACTGCTATGCTTATTTCCCAGTCTTATGTAAAGGTATTAATTTTAAATTAAAAAATAGCAATTCATCTTTATAGGAAGAGCATGTTTTAGTTACCTTTCTAGAGTGAATGGTTTGCAAGAGAGCAGATTTAATACAGGACATTTACAAGTTACAATATTCACCCATAAGCCGAATGCAGGAAGAGTGCCGAATATCTGTCTATACACTGGAGACTCAAAAGATCCAATCAAGGGCTGGGAGCCCACAGCACTGTCCCATATAGGCCCATGTCTGCACTAAATGGCTGAAGAAATCTTTACTGGAACCAAGATACGATGCTCACAGCAGAGATGAAGATCAGAACTCCCCTGAAGCAAACAGCAGCCATGCTCGATGACAGCAAGGCCCCGAGCTCTTTCTGCGATGAGAATGGCCGAGTTCCCTTTGGGAGAACAGCCACAACAGAGCTTCTCCTGGGAGACAGCCGGCAACTATCTTCTGCTCCGGTTCTCCTTTGTGCTGTGTCAGCAACAATCCTCAGGTAGATATTCTACGCCCCAAACCACACCAACTCAGTCCAGCTGGGTGTTCCTGCTCAAGCTGACCATATCAGTCCACTGCAGAGCAAAATTGAGTGAACAAGCAACTCCTTGTCTCCACTGAGAGTGGAACAGGCACGAGTCAGCTGAAGCTAGAACAAGGAGGATTGAGGCTAGACAGCAAGAATAACTCCTGGTGTGAATGTTATAAAGCATAGGGCAGATGACAAGGAAGCCTGCTGTTTTCTTCTCCCATAGCCAAAAGATCTGCCAGTGTGCCAGGCAGTGAACTCCTCGGTGGTCTTCTTACCCTCAAGGCTTTTTGCTTGAAAGATTTGGCTGCTTTCCCTGCCAGCGGCTGGAGCTCATTGCCTTTTTCTTGCTTCTAGCTTTTATCGTGTCCACCACTCTAACGTGCTGAATCCACTCACTCCTCAATCAGCTTAAACTATTTAATGTTTGATGCCAGGGGACACTTGCGCTCTTGGATCTCTGTGGCAACATATACAAATGCTCAACAGATTTACGAGTTTATGTCATTTCTGGGTCACTTTCCCTTTTTTAACCAAGAAGCAGCCTGTGTTCTATTTGGCAAGCTTTCAGAGAACAGAAGCAGAGCAGCAGTCCCCAAATTCTACACATCTCCTGGCCCACCCACTGAAAGAGAGACAGACAGACAGGCCCAAAGAAAGGCAGGCACCTGTCATTTCAGCTTATTTGCATCCTTTCAAAAACAAGGAGGGTGATGTTAAAATTAGACTGTACTAAAGGCAGTTGGAGTTGAGGAAATGAGTAGAATGCTTCCTTGGTAATTGTCAGTAAGGACGTGGAAAGTGTGCTGTCCCTGAAAGAAAGCTGGTAATAAACAACTCAGGAGTCAGAAATGAACAACATCCTTATCTCTTTATTCCGTCTTTTGGAGTCTCCTTCGCATGCCTATGTATATCTTTTTTCCTTCTTTTCACTCCTTTTATCCCTGTGGGCAGAAGCAAAGGGAACCATTGAGGCTCACGAACCCGTAACGGAAGGGAGTCCCCAGCTAGGAACAGATTCCACCATGACTGATTGTCTGAGCTCTTCAAGGCTCTGAGCTCAGCTGGAGGAGCCCCTAGGGTGTGTGGTAGGAGTGGTCAGACATACAAATAGTGATGAAGTAGAAAGTGATCCAGGAGGCAATGCACCAATGCTAAGGGAGTACGGAGAAGAAAGACAGTAGAGGAACCTCCTATTTGGAGGTACCTGCTGCACTCAGCCTGGAAAGGTGAGAGGAGTTTGGGCATTAGAGAGTGAGACACAGACACAGAAATAGAGAGAGAAGGTGTGAACTCGTCCTCTTCTAAGGAATCTGCCCCCTCAATCCTGGCATTCCCAGCAGAGGATCCCTACTATCCCTGCTATCCCTAGGTTGAACACAACACAGCCTGAGCCGATCTGTGGCTCATTTTGGGTGGCTCCTGGGTTGTGCAGAGTGGAACTAAAGCAAGAACAAAAGAGGACACTGAGGCATGGGAGCCTTGAGTGGCAGGCCTTGTCATGATAAGGAATTTGCTGATAGGAAATAGGGAGCTATTGAAGGATTCTGAGTATGAGTGACAAATTTAGAACTAGGCTCCAGGTAGGATTATGTGGCACAGGATCTGGGATGGCTTGGAGCAGAAGAGGTACAAAGCAGGGAAAACAATGGAGCTGATGACAGCCCAGAAAGGGGCAGTGGCATACAACTGGAGACAGGGGTGTCCTACCCAAGGGCTAAACAGACAGTCTTGGTGGCCAGCCGTGGTTTGAATGTGTCCCCCATAGTTCATGTGTTAGAAATCTGATCCCCACAGAGAGATTGGAACTTCGAGGGGGTGATCAGGTCACAGAGATTCTAATTTATTCTCATGAATAAATTAATGCTATAATTGGAGGAGAAGTTTCCTGATAGGATGAGTCCATACCTATCCCTCCACATTGTATGCCTTGCCCTGGAGTGATGTGACAAGGAAGCCCTCATGAGATGTCGCCTTCTGATCTTGGACTTCCCAGTCTTCAGAATCATAGCCACAAAAACTTCAATTCATTATGAGTTCTCAGGTGTCCTATTTAAATGCCAGCACAAAACGGACTGTGACACTGGTCCCAGAATGTTAGACCACCTACAGCACCAAGAGGATCCCTGCTGCCCACAGAAGGAAACGTTTACATCCTGGCCAATTCCTCGAGCCTTCCAGAGGATCTAAATCCTCATCCTCCTCCCTCTTCCTCCCTCTGTTCATTTCTCAGCAGCATCGTTTCCTCAGCTGCTGGCATCAGGTCAGTGTGCACTGTCTCACCTTCATGCTTTGGTGCTACCTGCACCTCCAGCCTCCTCTCCACGCCAGCCTCCGTCACCAACATCTGCTTTTCTCCTCTGTGGTTCCATCTCTAAATGCCAAGACAGCTGAGTGGGGTGGTGGTGGGAGACCTGATGACACTAGACGACCAGGCCTGCAGCTCTGGTTCTGGAGTCCTCCACATATGCAGGTGTGTGGCAGGGAAGGGTGGGCTGAAAAGTCAGGCTCAGCCTTGCAGAGACAGCACCCAGGAGGAGGCCTGTGTTTGCTTTGCCTTCCTCCGCTCCTCCACTCAGCCCAGATAGATGGTTCATGATGCTGTGCTGACAGCAACTGCCGCTCTCTGCTGTTGGGTTTCGGCAGACGATAAAGTGACAGGAAGATTGTACCACATTCTCCAAAAATGCCCCCTGGGGAGGATGTTGAGCGAGGGTGATTGATTTGGTTAGATGGTGCTGTGTTATTTAGGGAAAAGACAGAGAAGCTGGGAGCATGGAAGGAAGAAAACGCGAAGGGAGAAGAAGGAATAGAGAAAGAGGGAGCCATTCCTCCACATGGATGCGGGTGCTGGTGCTCTGGCTTAGGGGTCACTCGCTCATGAGCAGAGGGAGGATGGAGACCTGGCTGACCAGCATCCCCAGCCCTGGCGAGTGCTTAAGGAAGCACAGGCTAAAGGGCAAGAGGCCGTCCTGCCAGTCAGAATTATGCCAGGAGAGGAAATAAATATGCCACTGGGAAGAGAGGCCCAGGAAGGTGAGGGGCACTCCGAGTTGCCCCAGGCTAGGGTTTTTTAAGGTGGTTTCTTCTCCCTCTACCTCACACTTTGGGAAATACTGTTTGGAGAGGAAATGGCTGATGTAGAAATCTTGCTCAGAGGCAGTCTGGGAACCGCAAGTGCCATGTCCCTTCCCCGTGTGGGTCTGAACAAGAAGCTATGGTTTAAGCCACCAGGGGGGAGACTTAGGTTCACAAGAAAAAGAAAATCACTCAGTGGAGCCAGTGTGAGATTCTGAAAAACAAGGGGGAAGGAGGGAGCGAGGGAGGGGTGGAGGGAGAGAGAGAAGGAAGGAAGGAAGGACTTATGGAGCCTTCCAGAACCCGCGGCCAGGCCTAGCTGTAGGGCAGTTGAAGGGATGGCAGAGGAGAGGACCGCATGGCTTCCTGGTGCAGTGGAAACTTCTTCTTTTCCCTCCTCTGTGTTCTTAAATCTTCTCGGCAACGAGGGGGCTACTGAGCCCATGAGGTCCCTTTGGTGAGAAAGGAACAATGCCTTTTTGTAAGGAAGAGTCTTGATTTCTGCAGAATTCCTCCAAGATAATGGTGACGACACAGGACAGACAGATACCCAGAGAAGGCTAAAGTTAAACTCACAGCCTGGAGAGTGCATGGGCCTTTCCCCAAAGAAAAGATCTGAGAGCGGGAGGATATGCTGAATCTGAGAATGGAGGAAGTAAAGTGAAGATCCGCTGGAGCCTGGGAATTTGGATGAAAAGAATTAGAAAACAAGGGTTGGAGAAGGGACCATATACTTTTGCCCTACCTGACGCACCATTATGCAAAACAGAAAAAGTCATCCCTTCTTCATGACACCTGAGTAGCATCTCTCATAAAATTCCTACAACAAATATCTATTATAGCCGTAAATGCAAGCAGCATCTCTTAGAGTTGTACAGTGCACAGCCTGCACGACTGTATAGTGCAGCTCTGCTGCTGGGTATTGTAGGAACTTGTGGAGACAGATTAGTACCCAGGGATTTTAGAATGCTTTTTGCTGTGTGATGTGATATATGTTCCTCTTTGCCATCTCTTCAAGAACCTTTAGGAGGGAAAATTACACTGTTTTTTTCAAGGCTTTTGGAGTTAGATTTGTTTTTCTTTTTAATGTGTCACTGTGTGAAACCAGGCCTTTAGGCTGGAGCATAATGACTGAGATGCATTTGAATGACACTCATTTGCCTGCACAGATAACAGATGGTTTATAGACTAATGACAGCATGACCTCAGTGTCACAGCAATCGGTCTCGAAAGTTCAAGGTCCAGCAGGAAAGACAACATTTATGAATCTGTCCTCCAGGATCTCTCCCCGTGGTTGCAATATCAGAAGCGAAGTCACAGGGAACAGAAGTCAGGAGGAGCCAAGGATCTGAGGCCACCTAGGAGAATTGTTCCTCATGCAGACAGTCACTGCAGGGTAGAGAATCTGAATTATGCCAGGGGTGGGGTTATGTGGCCAAGCAGGTGGGCAGGGGCCGGCTGGGTGGGGCTCTGGAGCTGGCTGCGGCGGCCTGTGGCAATCCTTCGAGCAATCCCAGGTGGACTTCACAGAGCCAGAGCGGGCAGGCTTTGCTTAGAGGGATGTGCAGGGACAGCACACACAGGACAGCAGGGCCCTGCATGGCTCCCTTACTCCTGCAGACCTGCTTTTCTGCCACAGGACTCCTCAGACTCTGGCTAGAAGCAGTTTGGGAGCAGACATGAGGGGGAGAGGTCCCGTGCTCAGTGTTGGTCAGGGGCATCGGCCTGCTGGAGGCTGGCCCAACTCACAGTCCCCAAGCCTCTGTGCCTTTTCACCCTCAGCCCCCAGTTCTTCTGTGCAAGGTAAGGAGGAGAAGAGCTCGAGAAGGGGTTAGACCTATGTATCTCATCAGCTGGCTAAGGGGGATTATCGTCCTGTAATAAATCCCGGGCCAGGCGTGTTTATGAGGCTTTCGGAAGCCACAGGAACAATATCATTTAGAAAACATTTATGCTCACAAGACAAAGGCAATCCCTCCCCCTCCTTTATTTATGAGGCATATTGGGTAATTGAGTGAGAGCTGGGAAGGAAGGTGGCTGGGAGAAGATCACCCCTAAATAATCCTGCTTGGTGAAGCCACCATCTGGTGTGTTGTGCAGCAAGGATGGGCCCCATACGGTTGGATGGTTTATGAGCAGGGCAGGAATTGAGGCTAAGGAGGAAATACCCATGCACTTACACAGATGCGGGCTGTATGTTGTTTATCAATGCATGCATTCATTGACTTAAAAACAATTTAGTGGGTGCCCACATGTACCGAATTCTACACTTGATACACACCATTTAGTAAGATGAACAAGACAGAGAAAAGCTGTTCTCTTGGAGCTTACAGCCTAGCAGAGGAATGAAGTGTCAAGTAAATAATAGCTCTTTTTATTTTTTGATAGTACTGGGTATTTAACCCGAGGCCTTTGCCCTGAGCTACATTCCTAGCCCTTTTAAAATTTTTTATTATTGAGACAGAGTTTTGCTAAGTTGCCCAGACTGGGCTTAAACTTAGCATCCTCCTGCCTCAACCTCCCAGAGTGCTGGGAAGTGTGCACCATCATAGGTGAAATAACGCTTCCTACATATCTCACTGCAGTGAGCACCTTTTCCCATCCACTGCAATTAAGGAAAAAGAGAGAAAAAAGGAATGAAATGGGGTAGTTAGATCTACTGTCTTGCAAGGCCAGCCTATTATAAGGAAGCTTGATCACTAAAGGTAAGAAGAAAGGCAGACATTCTTTCAGCATAAAAAGCTTCAAAAGTTATATAGGCAGGCGGAATATCACTGTTGGGTAGAACTGGGGATTTCTAGATTGTTAGCTGATTTGTTCACACGTTTGTTTCTATGATATTACACTGGGATCAAGAAAAAGACAACAGAAACAGGAGGTAGAGTTGGAAGCCAGCCACCTCACAAAGTCATAACTAGTTCAATGTTTTCTCTTCCATCCTTTACATTCCGACTCAGTTTCCTCCTCTAACCCTGTCTCTGGCAGCAGAAACTGATGACTTAATCCTTGCCTAAGATCTGAGGATTCCTGGACCCAAGGAAGGGCGTGGCTTTGAGGAGCTGGAGCCTTTTTCCAGTTCATTTTGTTTCTGGAGTACGAGTCACAGACCCAAATGAGGCGTTAGTCCAGGTCCACTGAGCTAATTTGAAAGTGGTCAAATATATCTCAAAAGATATTTTCCCTATTTAAATACAATTATCCTGTGAGAACACTCATTAGATCTAAAAAAAGTACATACCCCCTTTAACACAATTAGTGTGTCACGAAGATATGTATTTGAGACCATGGGTGTGTATCTCTGCACCTGTGTGGGTTAGTTGGTTACTATGAGTGAGAGCCTGTGAGTGAGACTCCAAGGCTCAGTTCTGTCCCCAGACTTGGAGACCATGCTAGTTTGTTCCAAGGCAGCCTCCATCCACGTAACCCTCTCTGTGTGCTTGTACACAGAAGATGTCAATGTCTCCTTGTCCCTGAGGCCTGGCTACACGTATTACTGAGCTTGAACAATAGATTGAGGCTGGTTTGAATCTGGAAATTTAGACTAGGTCACAGAAGCCTTGCAGCTTCCCTCTGCACCTGTGAATACTAGCGTTGAACATTCCCTCCCAGGACCGGTCGTGAGTGCTGTGCTATAAGAAGCCACTCCATGTGGAGAGGCCCCCAGAGGAGGAGCCCTGCTGTGTGGAGACAGAGAAAGGCCTACGAAGAGCCATCTTGGAAATGGGACCTACCCCACTGGACACCAGGAGATTCAGAGATGAATGCTTGGCCAGTTCCTCCTCACATTCCCAAACCATAACACTACAATGGTGTTCATTCAAGGCACTGTGCATTAGGGTAACTTATTCTGAAGTAATGGATAACCAGAATGAGACCCAGAAAGCTGCAGTCCATTCTCCTAGACTCCTGAATCATGTGAATTTTTAGCAGGCTCAGAGCAGAATCACTTTGCCTGAGGCTGCTCTGTGGAGAAGAAGCAATTTCAGGAAAGTCACTCCCAGTTCCTGGAGAATGGAGGCCAGCTCCTCCAGCCCATGCCCTGCCGGTCCCGGCTATCAAAGCCCCGTGAGCTCCCCACAGGCCCCCACCCTCCTACTCAGTGACTGGTCAGTGCAGAGCCACCAGGCCTGACATGTGGGTGCCTCCAGCCTTTGCTGCTGGAGGGAGCAGCCCTCGGTCTAGGGAAGGGTAAGAGGTCCTGTGAGGACAAGAGGTCTGGATCAGTGCCAGCTGCTGGGAAGTGGCTGTGGAGGCAGAGAGCCGCAAGTGTATGGTGATGGCCTGTCCCAGCAGGCAGGGGCCAGGGAGGTGGGGAATCACAACTCATTCTGTAGGGGCGGCTCCAGAGAAAGGAGTTTTATGCCATTAAACAATATGAAATTGGGCTTTATGAGTGACATAGAGTCTGTCTTTAAGACTTAAAAAAGACATTTGCCTCCAATTTCTGCATAGTGCTTTACTTATGCTATTAAGCTTCCATTTCATGCACAAATGAATTATGCAGAGAACACTGTAGCTTAGCTTCAGCAGGCAAACAGTGGCCAAGCTGGTGCCTTCCTATTACTCTTGTGTCAGAGCACAAAAGGATGTTGGATGCTGTTCTGGCAGATTAACAAATTAGCTCTGCTGCTATTACCTAAGGTATTGCCAAACTGTCAGGGAGATTCTAAAACTCCAGGATTGAGAGGTCCAAGGAAGGAGATGGCAGAGTTTCTGAACTGCTTCAGCTTTGCTGCTTCCTCCATAAGTTTGCAGGGATAGTTCTGTTTTTCAGAAAATGCCACCGTGTAAGAGTTGGGAGTCCATCCCTCAGAGCCAGACCCCAACGATGGTCCTCGGTTTCACACTATCCTCATGGCAGCCCATTGATTCCTACGTAGGAAAGCAGGTCCCACGAGAACCTGTGACTTCTTACCGAACTGTTTTGAGTTACACACACGGGAGCCAGGGCCGCGAGCTCACCCTCCTGTGCTATTAGAAACACTTTCAGAAATATAGGCCTGTACCTTCTTCTTCATTCATGACTTATCAGCTTGTTGTCCTCAGCTTTCAGAAAATGTTACAGGGTTAAAAAAAAGTATAAGA
Source organism: Hystrix cristata (assembly GCA_004026905.1). Taxonomy (NCBI): domain Eukaryota; kingdom Metazoa; phylum Chordata; class Mammalia; order Rodentia; family Hystricidae; genus Hystrix; species Hystrix cristata. The sequence goes on from PVJO010004333.1 coordinate 22,932, forward strand.
CTTTTCACCCATTTTATTCCACAATTCCCCTAGCTCCTAGTTTATCTTACTAACTCTGGCTTTAGAGGAAGGTAGAGGAAGGAGGAGCTTTGTGACCTAATTTTAGTGGCTCCAAAAGTCTCTTCCTCTGGTCTTGCCATGCCTTCTGAAATTCTATCATTCAAGAATTAGCACTCCAAGGGAAGCCATTGCAACTTCAGGAATCGTCTGTTAAATTTCAAATAATCCTACAGTGACACGTTAGTAACCTTTAGTAGCCATTAACATTCCAGTCATTCCCAGTACTTATGCCACCCACACAGCGCAGCTCCATAGAAACATGTCACACAGGTGTTTCCCAGATTCACAGCATTCACACTGGTTTCTTTGCCCTCACCAGCTTTGCCTTCGGCTTCGCAGGCTGTATAGAGTATTTCTGGCTTCTGATCTCATGCTGCCATTTCCCTGTTACTGGCTTTACCTCACTTGTCTGATTGACCCTTGGCGTTCTTTCTCAACCAGTTTAGAATGACTTCTATCAGTTGCTCTGCTATAGATACTGCTGGGTAGACACAGAAGAGTATCGATGTCCCCTCCTAAATGATTCCCACAGCTGCCTGGCTTTTAAAACACTAGTACTGAGGGGAGAATGGGGGATCCTGAGAAAGGCCATGCTGAACAACAAGCACTCCCAGCTGAGGCTTTGGGGCTGTCCTATGGTTCGGAGATAGTGTGAGTTTGTCTCCCAGGGGCTTAGGTGTTGGAAGCTTGGTCTCTGGTGTGACAGTGTGGAGAGATGATGGGTCCTTTAAGAGGTAGGGGCTGGTGGGAGGTCATTAGGTCTTTGGGGGCACTGCCCTTAGCATGGATTAACTCAGTTCTCATGGGACCCTGAGTTAGTTGCTTTGAAGGGGGTTGTTATAGAAGAGTGATCTAGGTATCACCCCCACTCTAACTTCCTGTCTTGCTCTGTGATCTCTCCTTCACATACTCATGCCATCTGCCATGCTGAGATGTGACCAGAGGGGAGGAGCTGTAACTAGAGTTGAGCCAGTGCCAATGCTATGCCCTTGAACCTCCAGAACTAAGAGCTAAAGAAACTTTGCTTCATGCATTGGCCAGCCTCAGATATTTTGTTGTAGTAATGGAAAACAGACTAGTACAGACTGTTTCATAGATCTGAACATGCAGCAAGATGGGTAAGGCAAGAAGTGAAGATGGAAAACTCTAGAAGCAATCTCTGGCTCTCCACATTTTATCACAGTCACTTTTCACGGACCTTGGCTCCTGTTTGTTAAGAAATACTAAGATAGCCCCTGAATTACAGAGGATTGCAGTTGGAGGTGACTTACCTCTTGCAGGCCACAGAGGTAAAGGACTTTTGCCAAGACCAAAAACTCAAGGAATAGCCAAGTTGGACCTAGCCATCAGTGCCCCTCTGTTGCCCTCCTTTCTATTTGTTCTCAGGCTGCTGGCCTTTAGGACAGCAGTGTTTCCAGGGAGTGATTTGTATGCACATCTTGGCTCTGAAATACCACGATGACTGCACAAAAGAGTAACCTAGGCTGCCTATGCAGAAAACAGTCAATGGAAAAACAGGGGAGGATTCTGCCAGCATGCAGAACTCAGGTTACTTAAGGGCAGGCATGGTAAAGTATATGATCAATCAGTTTCCTTATTTACTATTTGACTATTGTGCTTCTCAGAACAGTGCAGGAAGCATTTCCTGCTGGGCAACCCCCGAGAGTCTGAGTCAGATCATGGATGTTTGTCCATCTAGCTAATGAATATTTTGGAGTACCAACAGTGAACTCAGTCCAGTACTAGATATTGAGGATCCAACAGTGAACAAGATAGACCGATGCCTGCACTCAGGAGGCCTTTCAGTCTAATGAAGGGTACAGATAAATCAGTCATCATACACATCAATGGGTGCTACGGTATGAACAAGTACAGAGGTTATGATAGGATCGTCTTATGTGCTGTTGTCCAGACGAGGATACTTAGGAAAATGGAAAAGAGCACTATTTTACATCAGGACAAAAGGGGCAAGCTGGAACTATTCTCAGCGAACTGGGACACCTGTCACCCTAGTTATGGAAAACCAAGATGAGGTCAGGGCAGTGAGTTCTTAAAAGAATGAATCTAGCTCCAAGTTGACTTGCAATAACTTTCCTACAGAGAGGATTCCCAGAATCCATATTGATAAGAATATTTGAAGTACATATAAGATTCATAGTCTAACTTCTTCTTCCCCACTGGGCATGCAACTGATTTTAATTTATCCAATGTCACCACCTCCTCCAAGCCACCTCCATACCTACAGTCAGAGGATCTGTCAATTAGTTTTTTCTGCACTCACCCTTCAAGAAGCAAGGCCTTTTTCAGAAAGTACCAGACACAAGTTCCAATTGAAAAACAGCACCTGAATGATTAAAATTTTCTCCCTTTATTCAAGTGGTCAAACAAAATCTGTTTTCCAAGTACCAAGCAATGTCAATTTTTCTGCTTGCTCAATGCAATTTTTGTTCTTGGTTTAATCAATGCTTTCCTGTGACTTTTTTTTTTTTTTAGTGTAAGTTCTCATATCTTTACCACTCTATTTTTTTGTCCTACTTTCATGTGTCTTGGCCCCAAGGCATGTCCCAGATGTTTCCCCCACTGTTCTTATAGCCTATGTATTGCCATATTAGCATTCTCCAGTCCCATACTTCATCCATGAAACATCATCATCCACAGCAGCTATCTGTGGGGAGAAAGGTTCCATTTGCTACAATACACTGCTAGGTTTTAAGTAGTATTATTGATTAATTAAGCTCCTCAAGAGAAAGCACTGACTATGAAGTGATCACAACTCTAAGATAATGAAGAACTGAGATGAGAATCTTCTCCAGTACCACATTGGGATGGAGTCTGGTGGAGAAATCTGGTGGGCAGTTGAAGCGATGGGAGGATAATTACAAAAGCGCTAACCTCTCATAGTCTGGTGTAAATTCAGCTGGGACTGTAATGCCTCTGAATCCAGACCTCTCTGATCTAGGGAGGTTCAGCTTTTTGAGAGCACTGAATTTAAGTCAGAATTAAGTGGCTTTAACCTGCAAATCATCTTACCCAAACCAAGAAAATTATAAATTTCCTGTGTGTAGTTAGTCTTGCCTTAATGATTGGTTTTATACATAAATGAGATAAAGTCTCACTACATTTCATGGTAACGTCCTTAAACATTTGAAATTAAATAAGCAGTTGACTATGTGGAATTTGCCATGAAGAACAGCTTTTTGTTTCAGGCATTTCTGTCAGGAAACGTGTAAATGATGAGAAAGGGAATGGAGGAGAAGGACCAGAGATGGTAGGGCTGACTCCTGCCACCAACAAAGAGGTGCTAATCACGAAGGGTTTTGCAGAGACCTTTCTGTCTGCGAGTTGCCCCTTCTCCAAAGCCTGTAGGAAAGGTCTGTGCCCTAACACTTAGGAGTGAAGCTTGAAGGTGAAAGGGGAAAGTGAATGATTGATGGATCCTATTTGGTCAAAGCAGCTATCTCGTATGCATTCAATATTGAGCAGCTGCAGAGAGACACTGAGCAAGCTCCACATGATGCCATTCATGATGCCCAAATGAGGCTGTTCAGGGTGGTGGGGGAGTGGAGTATGACAGACTCAGCATCAGAATCAGATGAAGGGGAAGAGGCTCCAGTTCAGCCCAGGTAATGTACGGCTTCCTCACCTGCCTCCTGCACTGTCCAGTATGAGTCTCAGTAAAATGCCATATGCAAATTATAAAGAAATGGTACCCCAGTGGGATAATCCAGGTGCTTCCTCCATTTGCAAGGTAGAGCCCAAGCAGAATCAACTCTCACAAGAAGGGGCCATCTCTTACAAACACCTTTCATATCTTTATGGGAAAGGAAATTTACCTTTGCCTCTGTGTCAAAAGCTCTGACACTTTTCAAACAGCCACCATGGAAAAAAATTAAAAAGAGGAACACTTGGCCGAGGCATTAGACCAACAATGTGGCAGTGATGGTGGAGGTAGAGTGTGTGTGTGTGTTGGGGAGGTGGTCACCATAAGCCTGCGTCTCTGAGACCTGGTGTCCCAGCAGGAACAGGCTGCTGGTCTCTAAGCCAATATCTGTGGGTCAGGCAGGGTGACTGTGGCCTGGACTTAAACCATGTATACTACCATTTCTGGTTTATTATCAAGACTTGTATTTTCTGCCGAAGAGTTGATGGTTTTGGTTTATGAGAACCCGTTAACACATGACAGATCCCTGGAATCCTGTTCTGATTCTCATTCTCAGAACTTCTCTCTCTCTCTCTTTCTTTCCTTCTCTCTCTCTCTCCACCTCTCCCTCTCTCTCTCTCTTTCTCTCTCTCACACACACACATCCCACAGATAGTTTTTCTCCTCCTATAACAGTTGAAACATGATGGATTAGAAAATGAGTGTGTTGGAAGCGGGCACATAGCAGAAGTGAGAGATGGGATCCACAGGCTTGCTGAGCTGTCTCTACAGCAGGTTGCAGATGGAAGAAATCTTGGAAGCAATCTACATGGGTGGTCTTCTCTTACATCTGAGGAAACTGAAATCCAAGGATTAACAGTCAGTTAACTTCTTGTCAAAATCAAAACAGCACTGATTTGACCCAGAGCTTGCCTATATACAGCCAGTTCCAGCCCACAACTGCACTTGGGTGACATCTTTTGTGCTCTGCTCACACCTGAAGAAGGCTACCACATCCACCTGCCATACCCACCTAGGCCAAGGTTTTCCTCCCAGGACAAGGGGGAAGGATGAGGAAAGTCATAAATCAGGGGCTTAGTTTTGCAAGGGCCTCATTAGGACCATCTGGCCCTTCATGGTGCTGAGGAGGAGAGCTGACACTCCAGGCGCTGCTGTGGTCTGAAGAGAGCCTGACAGCTGCTGGGAGAAGGCCAGACCCAGACCAGGTCTCTTCCTTCTCAAGCCCTGGGTACTTCTGCTGGGATCTCCAGCCTCAGCCCAAACTACATTTTGGCCTCAGAGCAATGACACCAGAGACTGGTTTGCTGAAGGAGAAAGAGAAGGGATGGAGTACATGACCAGGCCATTCCAAGGCCAGGCACTGAGCCACAACCCCAAATCTCCTTCTCTTCTGCGTAATGCAAACCCAAGCCAGCCGAGGAGAGCCATGGTGAGGTCACTACATTCCAGATGGATACAGAGAGTCTTTGTCCAAGGCTCCCAGGCCTCTGGCCCTGACTGACTCCAGCTGGCAGGCTCAGGCTGAACGTTCTTTGCCACTGAAAAGGGAGCATTCTCAGAATCTCAGCACACAGCATGGAAGAGCAAGTACTGTCCACAGACTCACATAGGCATGTACACACACACTCATCCCACAACTAGGAACAAATAGTGAAGGATAAACATACCTGATATACAGTCCAACATGATCTCCAGAGGGAAAAGGTTCCAAAAGTCCTTCAATCCTCAAAGGAGCTGTGACTCAGGGTTTGATCATTTCTAATTTCCTGCCTTCCTTTCTGTGAAGGAGGAATAACAATAACAATACCTACTTGGAATGATTATTATGAATCTAGACAAGAATGTAAAACTTCCAACCTGGTATCTGCATCAACAAGTTACAGCATATGCTATTATTAATAGTTGGGGCACCTTTCCAGGACATTCCTCCTTTCTCGGTTAAGGTCCAGCCTTTCCAGAAAGGTGGGTGCCCTTGCACCAGCACCCCACTGGCCAACTTGAAGGGAAAAGTGCTGCCATTAGGAGGGGTATGACCTGTCATGGGCCAGGTGGGCACTCTTCTCCACAAATTTAGAGATGGTGTGAGAGAGAAATTAAGTTTGCCAGATGACTCCAATTTTAACTCAACATTATATAATGTGGACTAGAAAGAATAGGAAACCAGTGTGCAGACCCCAAAGACGACTTAGGGGGACAAGCAGGGGGACTTGGAGAAAGAAGACAGAGCACACTGGCCACACCCAAACCTATTCTTGAAGCTCAGCTACATTATTTTCTTTGGCTCCTATGAAACAACCGTGTAACCCGGCAGTACAACTCCTTCTTTTCCTATACTAGCTTGAGTTAGTTTCTGTTGCTTGCAACCAGTTTATCTGCTGTAGGAAATGATTATGATGACAATATATCTACAGTGATGATTGTGTAGAGTATATCTTTGATCTCTGAATCCCCAAAGTGACTTAAGAATGTGGATTTGTGTCCCTTTAAAAAAAATAATTCTATAGCCAACCCCAGGACAACCAACAAACCTTTGCCTTGGCCACTATCATTAAATATGGAGAAGGATGACTGAGTATGAAAATAAAAATATCTATCTGATTCTCCTATTTACCTGAAGTCTGCTTTGAAATATGCTTACTTTGCTACATAGTGCATGATTTTTTTGAGCTGTCATTTGCCTTGGATGAATAGCCTTGCTGAGTTTTAGACATGTCAAATAATACTACCATTGTGAACAGCGGTATGTAAAACATCAGACAAAGTTGATTGTTCAGTGAGTGGTAGCAATTATTGAGATTTCCCTCTTTGTTACTGACATACACAAAACTTCCCAGTATACATTTCCGGGTTCTCCTAATACCATTCCCAAATACAAGATTAAAAGTACTGTGAAGCAGAAGAGTATGGAAACATACAAGAGTATGTTTCTAGATGGCTGGTTTCATGCAGTCCTAGAGTGAGGATGCCAGTAGAGACCCTTCAGCCTTCATTATCCCCAACTTGGTTCCATCCAGCCCACTCTTAGCCAGCACCATCTTTCCTCTTCCTGTGGGCAGCCATGTTTACTGGTACCCACCATTTTACTGGAATTCTGGAAAGATAAAGAATAAACCAAAATTAGAATGTACTCTCAAGAAGCTTACAATAAATACTTTTATAAAGCAGCACAATTACCAGCTAATACGGCACAAATGAAGAGTCTATATGCAATAAAGATACTGAGGATGGAGCTATGTGAATTAAGCAAAATTCTGAATCAAGGTCGAGGGGATAAATGTCATAATGATGACAGGGAAATTGGGAGAGAAGAAACTAGACAGAGATCAATGTGTAACGTTCTTCACCTGTCAGTCAGTTACTCAAGAGAGGACACACTTAAGCAATGAGAAGCCTGGGCCAATGGAGAGTGGGTGAGTAGGACTGATGTTACATGTTCTCAAATTATCTAAGAGTAGCTCGGTCATCTGAATGAATGAACACTCCTATGCAGTTGCTTTCAGCTTTGGCAGCATACTGAATCCACCTGGATAAAGTTTTTTATAAAAGTATTGATGGATGCTTTGTCCTATCTACAGAGAACATGATTTCATTGGACTGGGACGCTGCTCAGGAATCAGGATTTTCCAAAGCTCCCGTGATTTTAATATGCAGACAAGGCCGAGAAGCACTGCTTTACACAATGAAGATAAGTAAGGTAGGGACAGAATGCTTGTGGGTGTTTTCTCTGTTGATGTGAACGAGCTAGGTGTGGAAAGATGGACAACTGGGGCCAAGGGTAAAGAAGATAGTCTCAAATGTGTGATCCGCACACTTCCCTAGAGTCTGATTTCATCTCTACAAGTGACCTCAGCCCAGGCACCCTTCCAATGCCTGCACTGTTGCCACACTGTTCAGACCTCCCAGGCCGATGCCCAGGCAGTCGCTGCCCGGAGAGAAATTGTCAGTGCCTGGGGCCTGATAGACCACTCATTGTGAGAAAGGAAGGTCAAGCCCAGACGAGTGGGCGGCACTAGCCTTTGCTGGTGATCTGGACAAAGGGACTGTTGGTAACTGCATATTTCCAAAGTTCTGATTAGAATTTGAGCTCATCGATGCTGTTCTCATTTTGACAAATGGGAGGAGTGGGGAGAGGGATACACAGAGAAGGAGGGAAGAGCTTCATCTTATAGTGTCAGGTGGGGGTCTGGGAATCTAGGGCTCTCGCATGTAAAGACCCTCCATTTCTCCAGGTTCATGCCCACATTCCAGGGAAGAATGAAGAAGTGGGACAAGGCTGGTTCAAAGCCAAAAGCCTCTGACAAAAGATAGGGAAGTCAGGTCTGGTGGAGAACGAGGAAGTCAAAAAGGAAAGTAGTACAAAGCATATGTTTATTTATAATATCTGGAATGTGGGGACAAAGCTTCTAGGTAGCAAGATACAAGGCAGGGAGAACTCAATCAAGTTTCTTGGCTGGGGTCTCTGCCCTGCTCATACTTTTAGGGGTGAACTGGTCCCTAAAAATAACTGTTTCACTGATTGGTGTAATGTAAGCCAATCCGGGTCTTAGCCTTTGGTTCTGGGGTGAGCTAAGGGTCATGAAGTCTAGGAGCACAGAGTAAATGCATGCAAAGGTTTTACAAAGGGAAACTTCCTCAAATGCATAGTGCAAAGTAAGCATGTAGTCATTTTTGTAACCACCGGCCATATCAGCCACTTAGGTCATGCCTTGTGTCCCTGCCTATATCTCTCTCCACCTGTCCCTGCAATCTCATTGCTTCAAGCCCAAGGAAACTCTGGAAACCTGTCTAACTCATTCCAACTTTAATGAGCAGACCTAATGTTATGGTTTAGATCTAGACTGTTCCCTCAATTTCTTTTATGTGTGAAAGGTGATTGGAGCAAGGAGGTGCAATGCTTATTAGTGGATTTATCCGCTAATGAGTTCAATAGCTAAATGTTAAGAGGCAGAGCCTTATCAGAAGAGGCAGGTCACTGGGGGTGTGACCCTGGCTTCTCCCTTGTCTCTCTGTTTCCTGGTCACCATGATGTGAGCAGTTTTCCACTTCTGGTATTTTAAGTCTGTGTCTCAGCTTTCACTAATCTGTGCCCAGCACCTGCTATGTAAGGCACCATGAACTGATACTAGTGCAGAAACACCCTCTGCCCTAGTAAAGAACACAGTTTGAAGAGGCCATTGGATTCATTCCTTTCAGTGATCAACACCCATTTAACCCTACTTAACCCTGTAGCCGTTCTATACTGTACACCATGCCCACTTGAGTAGAGCTGATTAGAGGCCCTGACCAAACTGGACCAATGAGAAACTTTCTCCAGGAATTAGCAAGAGGAGCTAATGGTCCACATTACTGGACCAGTAAGTCAAGAGCTACAGCAGAGTAAATTTTCTTCTGGAGGTAGAAGAAAGAGAGGAAGGAGGATGACACATGAAATGATCATCCTCGTGAATAGATCTTTCACCTGGCATAAGTGCCCACCTGAGTCCCAGATATATCCCTGCCCCTGGGTTCCACAAGACATTTGTATAATCTTCAGTATAATAACAAATATGCTTTAAAAATGTGAGCGGTCTTCCTACTGCATGATTTCACTCCCATGTGGACTCTAAAAACATCTGACTCATAAGCAGAGAGAAGAGTGGTTACTAGGGGCTTGGCCAGATGGGAGGGCGGAGACTGTACTGGCATTGGTCAAGGGTACAAAATTTCAGTTAGACAAGAGGAATCAGTTCAAGACATCTCCTGTATAACTACAGTGGATTATGGGTGACTATAGTTAATATCAATGAATTGTATACTTGGAAATTGCTTTGAGAATAGATTTTAAGTGTTCTAACCACAAATGCATATGTGAAGTAATATATATGCTAAATACCTTGACTGAGCCATTCCATGATGTGTTCATATTTCAAAAAGTCATATTGCACATCACAAATACTATGATTTGGAAATGTCCCTGAAAGATCCATGTATCAAAGGCTTGGTTGTCAGCCTGCGGCATCGCTGGGAGGTGGTAGAACCTTCAGGAGGTGGAGCTTAGTGGAAGAAAGTTAGGTTATTGGAGAGCTACTGGAACCCCATTCTTTTGTCTTTGCCTCTTTCTTTGCTTCTTGGCTATTTTGAAGTGAACTGGCCTTTTCCACCATGCACTCCCATGGCAATGTACTATATATCCAAAGCAACATGTCTAAGGAATCATGGACTAAAACCTCTGAAACTGTGAGCCAAAAGAAACCTTTCCTCCTTGAAAAGAATAATGTAAGCCGTCTTGAGTTTATGATTTGGAAGTAGTAATTATAAAAATTTACATTTATGTAACATTTACTTATGTGCTGGACACTGTTCTAAGTTCTCTGCATTAACTCATTTAATTTTCATAGCATACTTATGGACAACTACTATTATGATTTCCAATTTATGGTTGAGGAAACTGAGGCACAAAGAGATTAAGTGAGGTGCCTTAGGTCACACAGCCTAAATAGTATTAAAAAAACGGCCCTTATGGGTTCCTATTCAGATTCTACTTACAACTTTCTTATAAAAACTCTACCAAAAGACAAGCCACTAGGCTTGTAGTTGACAGTGACGTAAAATGTTGGGCAATGTGCTCAAAAAGCCACATTTTAGAAAATGGCATGAGCAGTCAGAGTGGATCAGGAACTTTTCTGGAGAAGGTGGGACAAGTGTGTAGAGGGATGCCAGGATGTATACCAAGAGGATGGCCAGCCAGTGTCATGGAAATGAAGGTGACTGGGGATGGGCCAGAGCAGAGAAGGTCGCAGCCTGACTGGCACGGAGTCTGTAAGGGGCCCTGAGGGTCATGCCAGAGAGGACAGGTATGACCTGTCCCAAGCCAAGCTCCCTAGAGAGGGACAAAGACGGAAGAGAGCAGCCCTCCACCCCAGGCCAGCAAACCTGCCTGTGGATTCTGAAATGCAACTTGGTTGCACGAAAGTAAATACTCATCACTGAGAAATACAGACAAGAACAAAAGCCCCACGATGCTTCAAAACCTTTTTCTGTGGTGTTTGCATAATGTGAAACCTTCACGTGCTCAGGAGGCAAATGACAGGGGGAGCAGGGAAAGATCCATGACTGAGCCTCAAGCATTAAAGTAAAAAATGGATTTCAATAAAACATGGTATAAAAACAAGAAATAACTGTAAATGGAATTGAAAGCAAATGACATAAAACTCCAGCACAAGGCTGCTCATTGCAATTCTGGAAACTTTACTTCTCACAGCTGCACAGCCATCAGTATTCAGGGCTCTTTTTCTTTCCACTTCTGTGAATTTGTCACTTGTGGTGACGTATGGCAGCTCTCTGGCTTCACGTAGCTTTTGTTGTCCCTCTAAACCTAAGGCAACCAAAGCTGGATGAGTGTCCAGCCCTCTCGCCAGGCAGAGGGCATGATCTGGTTATGATCAGTGCAGGGGTCAGGGCCAGGCTTGCAAGGGGCCCTCCCACTGTCTTGTCCTCAGCCTCCCATTCCATCTGTAAAGAGCCACAGCCCTCCCCCACCACCCCAACCAGCCTCCTCTCCAGGGGGCTTCTTTTCCCATCAGCAAAACAGAAACCATGGTTCCAGCTCAGAGAAGGCTCCCAGTGAGGGGTCCCAGGAGGCACAGGCTCCAAGGCCAAGTTGTGAGGGAGTCAGAGCAGATGAGGATAAGCTGGGGCCTGTCTCTAGGTGGTAGAGAACTCACAGCACTACTGCAAACGCAGCTCAGAGCCTCACTGGCCCGGGTGCATCTGCTGGACGCCCTGGCACCTGACCTCCATAGCTTTTCCTAATACAATCCCCAGGTCCCTGTCAGACATCTTCGTCTTTTGGAACATTCTGTCCTTTCCTCTCTGGGAAATCAGCCAGGCCATGCCAGCCCTGCCAGCTACCTCCCTTCTATGAGAATCGAAGGAGGTTGGAGTCAGTGACCTGTAAATTCTCCTTCCCCTCCTAGGGTCTACAACCGCTGTACCTTGGAATTGTTAATATGAAATGCTGCTTCCTGAACTGGTTAGAGTGGGAAGATTCCTTTCTTATTGGAGGTCTTATATGTGTTATCTTCTTTACTTCTCATCTTAAACCTAAGCAATAGGAATTAACATCCCATTATACATCTGGAAAAACTGAGGCTTAGAGAGATTAGAGGAAACTGTATGGTGAGGAGTACAGTGCATGTAAGCATAGACTAAGTGCATAAAGCTGATTTTGCTTCATCTCTGCTTCTTTTAGCAACAAACCTTGAGCAAGTGACTTACTGTCTTGTGAGGAATGATGAAATGGTACTGCAGGCACCACAGTATATAATAAGCACTTAATAGGTGATAGCTGCTCATGGTGGTAGTCGTTTTTGTAAAAAGTAACTTGCTCAGGACCATATGGCTACCAACAGATTGGAGTGGGGAGTAAGCCTGATCTCTCACTCCCCAAAGTCTGTGTACTTTCCATAAAGTTATGCCTCTCTCACCCGAGTGTATCAGGAACAATAAAAATAACCACTTACTGAGCATTAACAGCATGCTAGGTATTGGGTTGGGCACTTTGCACAAGAGACTCCGTTGAACTTTCTCGGGAGCTGTGAGATAGGTAGCATTATTCTCCTTGTTCCTAGAGGTGGAGACTGAAGTAAAGTTTCCACACTGCCAGCTCCGTATAGTAAATACAGAGTCAAAACTTGATCTCTCATTTCTCTACCTCCAAAGTCAGACTGTTAAACCTTGCACATACCGCCTTCAAGTTACAATATTTTTTAACTTCTGTGCCCGACCCATTGCTAAGTTCTGGTTTACTCAACAGTTAAGTCACTGGGGCTTGCATCAAGCCTGAGCTGCTCCCGAGAGGAGTGGAAGCCAGCCCGAGGACAGTCTGCTGGTTTTGTCACATTAGGGCGGCTCCATGGAAACAGGGCCCATTGCAGAGCTGAGCTTGCTTCTCAGAGTTCTCCAGCTCACTTGGTCCCTTCGGACAGGAACGATGGAAAAGGCTTTGTTCTTCAGAGCCTAGATTTCAGGAGACTTTTCCCCACCTAACCAGTATGGGCCAGCGGTGGGTGACTGATTTCTCAGTCTCTAAATCTGGATCTGTGCCTGTCTGTAAAGGGAAAGCAGGTTGTGGGGCTTCATACAAGAGAGTGCTCAGCCCAGAGCACAACAGGTGCTGAGCAGTGCAGGGGAGGAGAGTAACTGGGGACCGCCCTGTCAGAGTTCCAGTGTTCCCCAGATGAGTGCCACAAGGTGTCACTGCCTGTGGTTTGAGATTACAGCACAGGTGTTACTGCTCAGTTACTCCAGACAGGGCTACTCCAGACAGGGGACAACTTCTCCCTAGGAGGAGGACAGAGTCACCTGCCACCAGCAGTGTTGTGCTCAAAATTCAACCCTACCCTTTCTGCTGATTCACTGGAGACAGTGGCCACCAGGCGCCCTGAAGGCCTGTCCTCCAGATGACACTGCACTGGGGAGGCCAAGGAGATTCTTGGAAATGGCTGAGGTGTAGTTCCTGCAGGCTGCCAGGGCGCTGGGTTCAGCACGGCTGGCAGGGATTGGAAATGAGAAAGTCGGCTTGGTGTCAAAGAAACCCTTTTGAAGTCTCTGCTTTCATCTCCTGGTGCTCTCCCAACCAGAAGTGACAGGGAGGGATAAAATGCAATTTATCTACCAGCCCAGGAAGCTCATTTCCAAACACAATAGCTGTGCCAGGCAGCAGGCCTTCCCCAAGAAAGACAAAAGAGAAAAAGAACCCCCCCACACCAAAAAAAAGATGCTTCTGAGGAGAAGCAGGCCACTAGAGAAGGGCTTTGTAGGATGACCTGCTGGGCAGGTCTGCGGAGATAGATGCAAAGCAAACCAGGGCTTCTGTTTGGTGCCTGAGACATCTCTGTCCTGGGCCTCCCCAGAAAAAGCAAATGGCAGCCTCGAGGAATGGCTGTAATGTGATGTTAGAAATAAGGGTGTGAGTTAGAAATAAGACTGCGGGTGCTGGGCCTCAAGACAAATAAAGTCAGGGCTCCCTCAGCAACTTCTTAAGCCCAAGGCAGGCTCTGCTGGCCCCCAACCTAGATAGCAGGAGAAGTAGAGGTGCAGGGTATGGCATTCTCAAGCAATCCCTGGAGGCAGGGAAGGGCTTCGGGAGCCGCTCTGCAGTATCAGGGTGCAGCGGTTTCCCCTCTCTGTGTCCCTCTGCTCTTTCCCAGGTGGGGGGAGAAAACAATGTCTACTGCATCCTGTTGGTTCAGGGTTAAAGAAAATAATGTGAATTGTGGGAAATACCAAAGCAATGTTTGACATTCAAAAGATATTCAAAACTTTCTTTTTTAACTGTTCCCTCCTCCTACAATGTGCTACCCTAGTTTCTTCTGCAGCCAAATTTGAACCCATCCACTGGACTCATTTCAGCTTCTAGATGAATCCCGCCTACTCCTCCCAGACCCTCAGGTGCAACTTCACTCATGTTACCTATCAGACCATCTCTCACACTAACACAGTTCATATCTAGACCAATCCCCAAATGTTAAAATCAGGGCTGAGGATTTAGCTCAGTGGTTAGAGTGCTTGCCTAGTAAGCACAAGGTCCTGAGTTCGATCCCCAGTACCAAAAAAAAAAAAAAAAAAAAAAGTTAAAATCAGCATTGGGCCAGAACCAAATATCACCATTATGACAAGAGTGACTGGATTCTACAACACAAGTTTCATAAATTGTTATTCAGGACCAAGGAGCTGTTCGAACCCACCACAGTCCCTGGACTTCTGAGGGGTGCTTATTTTCAACTAAGGTGAAGAACAGAACAGAGTATTTATATTTAAGGCAGGCCTCTGTTGTTTCCAACACATTTTTTCCTTTTATGCTCATATTTTTTATTATTCTCGACAGAAGATGGTTTATCATGGATATTGTTGCACATAAGTTTTGAGATTTTTTTCATAGATCCTGAGATTGACATACTACTCTTCATTCAAACTTGAAAACATGAAGAATTTGCAAATTTGAATAACTTATGTCCTAAATGGAATTTAAAAAGAAAACCCTAAATACAAATTTTAAAGGTCATTTTGATTAATGTGATGAAAACTAAAACTGCAAACAATTCTAGATAAGAATTATGATATAATCTAATCTCTATGTTTGGCTTGTATTGTTATTTAACATTTTACAAATATTTCTTCCCTCAGAAAGGATAGACGCTTCTTTCTGAAGTTATCTAGCTAACACTTTGTGCGTTTCAGTTTCCATTTAATTCTTTGAAGGTTCTGAATCACTTTTTTCACATAAAAGTAACAGCTTTCACAATGGTCAGGAACTGTTGCACCATGCTAATTTGTAATAATAAATTTATACTTAACCCTCAACAGATTTCAGCATATAAAGCACATAGGATTTTAACGTATAAAGCACACAGGAGACTTTTTGTTTGACTTTTTATATATTTGATTACCTTTGTACCTATATTTTAAAGGACATGTTTAAGTGGAACCAAATCTTAATGAAATACCCCTTTGTATCACTGACATTGGTATGCTGACTTTATATGTTAGTAATTTATATGATCCCAGCAGCTCTACAAAAGCTCGGAAATGAAGCCGAAGTGGGCACTGAACTCCCAGCCCTCCAAAGGCCAATGCTAAAATCAGCCCTGCAGAACAGATGTCAGCCTGAGCTGAAGGTCGGAGTGTGGCAGCCCCTGAAGCAGCGTGCAGGGCACTCCATGCACTGCCTCGGTAGAGATCCCCTCCAGGGACTCAGTGCTGGTCTGTCCTCTTCCAGACTCTAATGTCATGGCATACCTTGGGCCAGAGTTTCTTCCAGTTTCTTTCATACAAGTTTTGGCCACATCTTCCCTGGTTGCCAGGATGTTCATGATGCCCTTCCTAATGTCAAAGATGTTCTGTACTTCCTAATAGCCTGCTTTATCATCCTCCTTTCCCCCAAACCACGTGGATCCAGTAGAGTTCCCATTTTTATACCCTCCTGCAACGGTGGTCTTGTTTCTGTGCATCAGAACCACCATCACTGAGCACTTTTGGTCATCCACTAAGCATCACAATCATTTTCAGGGACACAAAATAACAGGTGGAAGAACAATACAGAATAAATGGCACACACTGCAGATCATTACCGTCTCCTAGAGGCAAACACACAGAGAAAAGTCTTTTGAGAAGTTTTTATTAACTGAGAGGCTATGGGAACTTTAAGAATATGAAAAAAGATGCATAAATTATTTCCAGGAGAGTTAGCATTAAACAGACAAGACTTGTGTTGTAATGATTTGCTTGCATGTATCTTTATATTCACCAGACTGGAAACTTCTTGAGTTAAAGGGCCAAGTCTTTTTATCTTTCTATGCTCAACTATTACAGTAGACTCTGCTATATCCCTGGGGCTTAACAAACATGGGATAAATGGAAGAATGAGGAAATCGTCAAAGGGATCTGCAGAGTCCTGTAGGGGTAGAAAAACCCATCCAGACTAGTAGCCTTCTAGGCACCACTAGCAGTCCTGCCCTGGAGCTGTCTTTGCAGTCGCCTGGTCCCAGTACTCAAGGCCTCAGGGTAGAAGGAGCGTGACTAGACACAGGAGAAGAGCATTCTGACTCCCCTACTTCAGCTCAGAGGGAAGCTGGGGCAGTCTGTTGCTGGCTGTTTCTGCTCGTGTTTTTAATAGTGCAGTCTAGGACCCCACTTGGCAAGAGCCACTGCCCTCGCTCTCTGACGGAGCTCACAGGGGCACGAGGCAGGGCAGAGCTCTGAGTCCCTAGTGCTGTGCAAGGGTCAGGTACCTTCCTGGGTGCTGTGGGATCAGAGAGGCCCGCAGGACTGTCCTCCCCTCTGTGAGCGCATACTGAATGGGCACAGATGCATAGACAACTGTCTCTTCCTCGCTCCACGCTCCTTCCCCCTTTCGTTTTGCTCTTTCTCTCTCATACTTGGCTGCTCTCCTGGATGATTCTATATTTAAATCTCTAAGGCTCATTAACTACAAAATCCCTAACTTTACCACCAGACCAATTCAGAGGAGTTATTTTTCGGCTACAGTTATTCTTCCTTTTGAGTATTAATTTCCTCTAACACTTGCCCTATTAATCACTTTAACAATGAAATTAAGACAATTATTTTCATGAGGTAATGGGTGCTAAAGAGCGGACGATATACATTTATTACATAGCAGGCCCGAACGTCTTGATAAAAGTCAGCCCTGTCAATAATATATTAGGTGGGAATGAGCTCCAGGAGGGTCAGGCTGAGGACTGTCCTGTTTCACTGATTTAAATACGCCTGTTTCTGTCAGTGCCGCTGCATTTATGCTTTCAGGCCCCATAAAGTGGTGCGCCAGTCACTGAGATGGACGGAGTGTTGTTTTCCTCTGGAATCTAGCAGCAGCTGCCCAGGGATGTGCCCTTCTGATGCGCTTTCCCTCTGGAAAACACTCTTCCTTCTCCACTGCCTTCTTGTTCTTTGTTCTCTCTACCTCCTCAGTTTCTACTTTCTTTACTTTCTCTGTCTTCCATCCTTCTGTCCCTTCTCTCTTCCTGCCTCTTCCCTTCCCTGACTCCTCCCCTTCTACCCCCTTGCACCTACCTAGACAGGGAGGAGCAGTAATGGAAATTTGTTCTCTAGTTTTTTTTTTTTTTTTTGGTGCTGGGGATCAAACTCGGGCCTTTGTGCTCACTAGTCAAGCACTCTAACCACTGAGCTAAAGTTTTCTTTATATTTGCTGAGATGACTCTGAGATCTCTGACATGGCCTGCTAGCTTTTGTCTGTTCTCTTTCTGGCTAACGAGGAGGTTTTCTGTTCTTAAGCCACAGTGGTCCCCAGGCAGAGAGCAGCAGTGCATGCTGGGGCATGGGGAGAGGAACTGAAATGGGACCCAAGGAACCCCGACTTCCATCCGCCTCTCACTTCTGTCACGAATGGCCAAAGCTTCTGTCACTCTCTTGCTTCATCCAACACTCCCGTATTTACCTTTCCCATCAGCTGTGAATTACACATAAATTTTGATAAAGGGAAGAAATCCATTCATCTGTCTTAAAAGCAGAAAGAGTTCCAGCAATTCCACTCTCAGGCATATATTCAAAAGTACTAAAACCAGAGACTCAAATATATTTGTACATCCATGTTCATAAAAGTGGTACTCACAACAGTGAAAAGGTAGAAATAACCCAAATTTCATCAACATAAATGAAGAGTTTGTGGCATATACATAGACATACACAGTAGAATATTATTCAGCATAAAAAAAGAAATTCTAGTACATGCTACCCTTTGGATGAACCTTGAAAACATTATGCTAAGTGAAATAATCCATCTACAAAAGGACAAACATTGTATAGTTCTATTTGTCTGAGGGACCTAGAACAGGTCAATTTATAGATATAGAAAGGAGAA
This sequence comes from Hystrix cristata, assembly GCA_004026905.1. Classification (NCBI taxonomy): domain Eukaryota; kingdom Metazoa; phylum Chordata; class Mammalia; order Rodentia; family Hystricidae; genus Hystrix; species Hystrix cristata. Next base: position 41,030 of record PVJO010004333.1, read on the forward strand.
TAAGAGAATATCAGGGCCTACAGCAGGGGTAATGGTGAGTTCTGGTCTACATGGGTGTGGAGTTTCTATTTGAGATGATGAAAAATTCTGGAAATGGACAGTGGCTGAATCAAATTCTGAAAGTATTTAGCATCACTGATTTTCACACTTAAAAGTAGCTAAAATTGTAAAACTTTATATCATATATATTTTCTGTAATAAAAACACGAGAAAAGAAAGGAAATTGGAATTAAAACTTTTAAAAAATACTGCTAGATATTGTAACATTTTACAATTATGGGCTATAACACACATTCACAGAATTTTATACAATAGATATATACATCTAGATTACTTATCACAGAACAAACTTTTTTATAATCACTCCTGAGGTCAAGAAATAGAACTTGGCCAATCCCCTAAAAGCCAACTTACCCCCCTCAATAACTCCCCTTCTATCCTTCACTTTCAAAGATAACCACTGTCATGAATTTTATGGTCACCAAAATTTTTGTTTCAAAATTTTATTTAAAAAAATTTATTGTCTGTAAAACAAACAGCTCTAAATATTGTAGTGTAGTGTTGCCTATTTTTAAAACTTTAAATAAACAAAAGCATGTGTGGTACTGTAGTTTCTTACATTCAGTGTTTTTCTGAGATACACACATGCCTTGTGCGAAGCTGCAGTTTGCTTATTTCATCTCTGTGTAGTATTCCCAGCATGGGTGTACTTTCACACAATTCTCCTGCCTTCACAACAGCACCCCAGGTGGCACACCTGCGCCTTGTGTACCCCAACAAACCAAAGGTCAGAAAGGCTAAGCGATGTGCTCAAGGTCGCAGAGCTGGGAAGTAGATTTGAGTCAGAAACCTCATTTTCATGACTTAGGTCACAAAGAAAACGGGAAGAACCTGGAAGACGTCAGTATTGTAGTCCCCTCACTAAAATTTTCCATGGCTTCCGCTATCATAGGTCAGCTACAGGTCAGCTACAGTCAGAAAATATTAGATGGAAAATTCCAGACATAAATAATGCATATGTTTTAAGTAATTTTTATTATAGTATATCGCTGTAATTGTTCTATTTTATTATTAGTTGTTGTTCATCTCTTACTGACTGAGTTATAAATTAAGCTTTACCATAGGTAATATGTATAGGAAAAAACACAGTTCATATGGAGTTCAGGACTATCTGAGGTTTCATATGTCCACTGCAGGTCTTAAAACATGACTCCATGAAAAAGGGCAGAACTACAGTGTAGCACAAGCTAATACTTATTGAGCACCTATAATATACCAGGCCCTTTACCTGTATAACCTCATTTAGGCCTCATGAGATGGGCACCATTATAAAGCTAAATCAATTGACCAAAATCACATTGTAGACAAGTGGAAGAGGTGAAATTCAAACTTATCTGTTGTTTTAGCCCCAGTGACCTCACAAGTGTGGCTTCCTGCTAGCCAAGATTACAAGCACAGTTCGAAGGAACTGATAAGAGTACTTGAGGCCCAGAATAGACACAGGTCCAGTAGTAAGAGGGATTTGGGCAAAAGTAAATGGATCTTGTGGAATAAATTTCAAATGACTGTGCCAAGTTTTGACCCAAAGCCAGAGACACTTACACAGGACTCAGAAAATCCTCATCGCATATATATATATAGGCCCTAGGAAACAGAGAGAGAAAAACTTTTGCTTGGGTACAAAAAGTCATATAGTGGGATGAGTGAAGGGTGCACGGGCCAGGCTGTGCAGGGATCCCCATGGTTTAGTGGGACCTGCTGACTGGAAAGAGGGTGAGATGAGTGATCAATTCATGCTTTAAATTAGGGGCAGGTCAATTGAAAATGGCCAAACCCGATCCTTGTGATCACATAATCTACATTTCCTTTGCACCATAAAACCCAGTGAAACAAATATGCTCTTAAATGATGGCGTGTAGTCTGCTGCTGAAAATGGAGCCTGGGAAAGACTCAGAAAGCAGAGGGCTCCTTTCTGGGCACCTACAACATAACTGGAAGGGAGGACCCACCATGTCTGCATTACAAGTCTGCCTCACATCCATGGCCCCACCTTTTAATACATTGTTTGTTATTCAACAAACGTGGGACATCTGCTGTATTCTTGGATACTTTGTTAGCTCTGGGAATGCAACGGTCACTGCATGTAATCTGATTTCTGGCTCCACAGAGCTCATGGATTGTGGTTGTGGGTGTAGGGTGAGTAGGATGTGAGTATAGCTACTAGGGTACAAGAAGTGGAGAGGCACAGTGCCAGGGACACCTAGAAGGGCACTTAGTCCAGGGTTGGGAGTAAGAAGACTTCATGGCAGGAGTAATATCTAAGTTTTACTCCAAATAGGCTGGCAGGAAACATGTGTAAGTGGGAATGGGAAGTGTTCTAGGCAGTGGAAATACTGTACACAAGAGCACGGAGGGTAGAATATTGGAGGTCTCTTTATTTTGCCGAGACTAGAGATCTATAATTTCCCTCCAGAAGGTTAGCGAAAGTGATGGTAAATGTGACCATTCCTACTTTTATGCCTTATTTTCCTGGTTAATACATCATTCTCAATGGAGACACATCATACAAAGAGTGTAGACTTGGTGTACTTAGAGGGCAGCATCCCATCCTTGCAGACTATTGCCTCCGAGCTGCTGTTTCAACTATGACTTCAGCAAGCCACTCTAATACTCCGTCTGCTTGGCAGTCTCTGGATAGTGCACAGTCTGATAGGGCTCATAGATCCTATCTACTCCTGTAACTTCTTTCCTATAACATGTGTCTCCCAGGTCTGCCACGATGCAATGTGAGATCTTATGCCAGTGGATCAAACATTTAAAAAGTTGGACTGACAGTGACGCTAGCTTTGTTCAGAAAAGGCAAATTGAAAGTCAGGGTACATGTCTAATGCTATGAAAATAAGCCATTGACCGTGCACCAACTTGCCATCTAATTGCTGGTTGGTCTCCTCAAGGCATAGTGCTGTATTAGGGACTCTGTGTAGATCTCTTTTGCTGGCAATTTGGATACTCATTAGCAAGATCACCCTTGATTGGTATGAGTCCATGATGAAGCCCATTGATAGTCCTCATCTCTTTTACAATGGCCATTTCATTCATGTTCTCACCATGCCAGCCCCATGCCAGCACTGGAGAGGTCAAAGGCAGAATCTGGCTATTATCAGCTAACCAGGTCATCTGTCAGTTTGGCTTTTTAGTATCATTTATGGTAGTTGCTTTCTGGTAGCCTTCACAGTTTGTGGTAACTCCCATAGGTATATTGACATACCACTACCCAAGAACGTTTGTTCCCAATATTCTACTTTTTCTCCACTGAAACCCTAACCAACTGGCGGAAACTATCTGTATGTGTGTTTGTGTATTTACCTCCAGCCTATTCTCTTTCTACACAAAATGGGTAACGGGCCACACAGTCCAAAGCTCTATTCATTGGCCATTTTCCTCTTTTATTATTTTGAGGGAAATTATAGATTCATATACAGTTTTAGAAAGTATGAAGAAATCTTATGCATCCTTTGCCCAGTTTTATTTAATGTTTACATCTTGCAAAACTACAAGTTCAAAACCAGAATAATGACTAACACAGTCGAAACACAGAATGATTTCATCACCATAAGGATGCTCCAGTTTGCCTTTTTATTGCCATACCTACTTTCCTTCCCTCACATCACCACCATCTTTAATTCTTTGCAACTAATAACTAGTATTCATTTCTTTAATACTGTCACTTCGAGAATATTATATAAATAGAATCACAGAGTATGTAATCTTTTCAGATTGGCTTTTTCATTCAATATGATTCTCAGGAGATTCATCTAAATTGTGTATATCAATATTTTCTTCCATTGTTCTGAATCATATTCCGTGGTATAAAAGAAGTACCATAATTTGTTTATTCATTTGCTTGTTGAAGGACACTTTGGAGCTGTTAAAAATAAAATTACTACAAATGTTTGAGTACAGAACTTTGCATATATATAAGCCTTCATTTCTCCAGAATCAAAGCCTGAAAGTGCATTGCTGAGTGCTATGGCAGCTGCATGTTTAGTTCTCTTTTTTTTATTTTTTAATTTTTTTTTAACCAAGAATATGTATTGGTACATTGTATACATAATTTTCACATTTATCCTGGTTATTTTGTACCTGTACATGATGTATCTTGGTTCCCCTCCTTTCCCCATCCCTCCCTTCTGTTCTGCCCTTCCCTATTTACAGCAGGTTTATTTATATTTTCCCATTTTTCCCTTTTCCTCCTTCTTTCCTTTTTCCCTTCTTTCTTTTCCCCCTTCTCCCTTTCTAGTTCTCCTCTCTTTTCAATATTACCTTCATTTTATATAATATCTATTACACCCCTCTGACCTTATTTACCCTTATGTTTACTCATATCAGAGAAACAATTTGATGTGTACTCATGAGTGTCTGATTTATTTCACTTAAGAGTATGCTCTCAAAGTGCACCCATTTACCTACAAATGTCTCTAGCTTATCTTTTTTATGGCAGAGTAGTACTCCCTTGTATAGAAAAACCACATCTTATTTAGCTGTTCATTAGTTGTTGGGCATTTAGGTTGTTTCCAAGACTTAGTTATTACAAATTGTGTTGCTATAAACATCGCTGTGCATATATCGTTATGGTATGATGATTTTAATTCTTCTGGGAAGATGCCCAGTAGGGGCATAGCTGGATCAAATGGAAGCTCTAGTTGTAGTTTTTTGAGGACTCTCCATACTGATTTCCACAGTGCCTGGATCAGTCTACATTCCCACCAACAGTGGAGAAGGGTTCCTTTTACCCTGTAGCCCTGCCAGCGCTTGTTATTGGTTGACCTTTTCATAATCACTGTTCTTTCTGAAGTGAGAAGGAACTTAATGTTGTTTTGATTTGCATGTTTAGTTTTCTTCAGAAACCACCAAACTCTTTTTCAGGTAGGATGTGCTTATTTTACATTCCCACCAGAAACGCTAAGTGACCCAGGTTCGCTACATCCTTGCTAGCATTTAATATTGGCAGTATTTTTATTGTAGTCATTCTGGTAAATATGCAGTGATATCTTACTGTGGTTTTGATTTGCATTCCCTTAATGGATAATGATCTTGAACATCTTTTCCTGTGCTTATTTTCCATCTGTACATCTGAAGTGATTTTTGTCATGTCTTTGCCCATTTAGTAGTTGGATTGCTCTTTTTTCTGTTGAGTTTTGAGGGCTCTTTCTGTAGCCTAAATAATAGTAAGTGATTTAACTATATTTTCTCCTAGGCTTTAACCCAACTTTTCATTCTTTGTCAGGACTTTTCCTAAAGCAAATACTTATAATTTTGATTAAGTCCAATTTATCAGTTTTTAAATTTATAGATTGTGCTTTGATGAAAAATGCAAGAATTGTTTGTTTTCCAACTTTAAAGATCTTTGTTTGTTTTATTTCCTAAAAGTTTTATAGTGTTACATTTTGTTTAGGCTAATAACCCATTTTGAGTTAATTTTTGATGACTTGTGAGGTTTAGGTTGAATTTTTTTTTTTTTTTTGGTTTGATTTGTTTTTTTTCCTGTGGTGTCCAATTTGTCAAGTACTATTTATTGAAAGGCTATTCTTGCATTGAATTGCTTTATGGTTTTCCTAAAATCTAGTTGAAGATACTTGTATACATCTATTCCTTTCTTTATTATTTTCCATTCATCCATGTGTCTATACTTCTGCTAACACTAAATGTCTTGAGTACTTTAACTGTATAGTAAGTCTTTTTCTATTTATTTATTTATATATGTCTGCAGTACATAATGATTACGTCTATTGTGGGGAGTTGGTCCATGTACGTAACACATCTCAATTCTTTTTTCATCCCCTACTCCTCCCATCCCTTCCTGCTCCTTCCAACTGCTGATCTCTTTCCCATTTTCAAAAACTCTATTTCCATTTTGTTTCCTTCAATTCTTTTTTTTTCTATCTCTTTTTGCTCCCCTTCCTCCCATTCCCTCCATCTCTTGATCCCGTTCCCATTTGAAAAAGATCTTCTATTATCTATTATTCATCCTGTTATCCTATTCCTATTATCTATCTTTTATTTCACTTTTATACTTTCAAGTTTCTCATATAAGAGAAACCATAGTAAATCTTGAAATCAAGCAGACTGATTCCTCCTACTTCATCATTCTTTTTCAAAATTGTTTTAGCTACCTAATTCCTAAATTTTAGTGTAATCTTTTCTGTATCTACAAAAACTCTTGCTGAGGTTTTAAAAAGAATTATGTTAAACCTGTATATCAGTTTTGAGATAATTGATGTACTTCCTATGATGAATTTTCTAATCTTGGAATGTGAGATGGTTCTGCATTTATTTAGATATTTTATTTAGTTATTTCATCAGTATTTTGTAGTTTTCTCTATATAAATTACTTGCATGTATCTTTTAAGGTTTTTGTTTTGGAGTGTTCGTAAATGGTATTATATTTTAAATTCCAGCATCCACACGTTCATTTTTAGTATACCATATATAAACACAGCTGATTTTTGTGTATTTGTCTTATATCCTGTGACCTTGCTGAACTGACCTGTTAGTTCTATGATTATTCTTATAGATTCCTTGGGATTTTCCATATAGATAATCACATAACTTGAAAGCAGTTTCATTCCTTTCTGATCTGATATCTTGTATAGCTATTAAAACCTGGAAACTTTGGGCTTTATGGGAACTTGGGTCTTGTCTAAACATGTATGTTAGTTGGCTTCCTCTGACATTGTTCTGGCAGAAATGTTGGTGCTGCCTCATTACGGCTGGGTGAAGGTAAAGTTCAGGTTCCCACCCACATCTTGACTTTCTAGGGGCTGAGCTTCTTTATTGCTGCTGGACAGAGGTGGGAGTTTGGGCTCCCCACTGAGACTCCACTGATAACATCTTGGCTGATATTAGGAGGGTGCTGACCTTCCTCTCAGCCTCCTCTGGCCCCATGCCCAGAGAGAGGTGGGACTCCCACTTATTGCCCAGTGGGGAGTGAATTCCAGCTGCTCATCTGGTTTCCACTCACTCTGTGTGGTGAGGTGGGACAGGGAGGAAACCTGGAATAATGTCCTGCTCTTTACTCTTTATCTCCTCTGATACCTCTCGCTAAGTGGCTCAGAGCACTGCAGGGCAGCCTGGCGAGAGCAGAAATCCAGGCTTCGACTCAGCCTGTGCTGCCTTGGATATAGATAAGAGCACAGATTTTCCAGGGGTGTTTAGCTAAAATGGAGCAGTAATTGTTTACAATCTTTATGTCTTGTTAGAATACCTTTTCCCAATCCTTTGACTAGAGAGAGCAGGCCTTTGTTGGTCTACTTTTGTGCAACTTTTGGGACTTCCCGGGCACCAATTTGTTCAGTCCTCAGCCTGGAATATATGAGGCAAAAGAAAGAGCCAAGAAATTCACCTCCATGTTGTTCCCTGGGTACCCAAGTTATGCTTCCCTTGTCATAATGCCAAGATTTGATACTTTATCTTTCACTTTGAAGATGTCCCCGCACTGAAGGGCTAACACTTTTCTGGATTTGGCAGCCCCTCGGCTTGCCAAGGTTTACCTTTCATTCTCTGGTGCTCATATGTTACACCACGGCCTCTTCAGCAAAGGCCTGGCCTCGCACAGAGCAGCTCTCTACGCTGAGGCAGATGCTGAGTGAACTGGCAGCTGAGGCTGTGACCATCTCACTATGCTGGTCGGCTACTTCTTTCTTGAAAGGTACCTGAGCGACCCAGTGCCATGTCTACCATATGTATAGATGGTACCATACATGGATGCATCTTATTCATCCCCAGGACAATGATCCCTTTCTATGGGACAGTCTCCCATGAACAGGTGAGCAAAATGAGGCTTTAGGCATTAAATACATTTGTCTGAGATTTCGCAGATACAGTTCAGTAATCTGAGTGCAGAACCCATTACATAAACCACCCAGGACAGTCTGGCTTATGTAAGTGGTAAGTGAATAAAAGTGTGTTATTATTATCGTTTGTTAAATAACCTGACTCACAATACTGAAATATAACTGACTAATCAGGAAGAGCTGATTTTTCTCTTAGACAAGATAGGGCAGAATCCAGATCTTAGGTAACTGGGAACTAGTATTAGCCCAGGAGGCTTGCTGATATCAACTATTACAAGGATAGGGCTCCCCCACTTGGGGGCCCTGGTTGGGACCCTGGAACTAGGAGTCCACACCCAAAACAAAGCCTTATCTCTCTGTGTCCTCCACTCAGATCTATATGTTCAACATCCATGAACATTTGACTGCCTCCAAAGAATGAGCAAGAAGTCTCTTAATTTACTGAGGTGTTGACCCAGGCTTTTAATTCCAGCACCTCTAGGACTCTTGGCCTCACATATGGCTCTTCCAGCATCCTTCTGAAAGCGGGTCTTCAGCAGATGAGGGAGGGTGCCAGCCGAGTCACATGCATGTCGTGTTCAAGAGTGAGCTGGGCAGGGATCCAGCACCCAGCGAACCTCCAGACAGGGTGCGTTGTTTCCAGCGGTGGGAGCCAAGCCATCTCTTCGCTCCTCCCACACATTCCTTCCTCCTCCTACTTCCCTGGCCCCATGCCCGCTCTGGCCCACTCCTCCCCTGTCTCACACAGAGCAGGGATTCAGAGGCGCAGGCATTTTTCTTCCATGAAGGAAACAGCCCCCTCAGTCTGACACCTCCCTGGGTTGATAAGACAGGGGACACACAGCCAGGCCTAGAGTCAGCTGAGGAGCTGGGCTGCGGCTGTCTGCAAAGTCATGAAGTCAGGAGGCTCAGTCTCCTCTCTGTTGGTGAAGGTGATAGGCAGGCTGTCTCACTGGAACCGCCACACTGTCTGGGCCCTGACTAGGCGTCCAGGCTGCTTTCATTAGCAGCCACAGCAACAGCTGCTTGCATTTACTGAGGCTCACTGTTTGCCAGTTATTAGGCAAACACTGCAAGCACTACTTCACTTAGTCTTTATAATAACCCTCCACAGTCAGCACTACCAAATCTCCACTTTACAGATATGGCCAAAGTAATAACATAGTTGAATTGTGTGCCAGGCCTTGTTCTAAGCACTCCATAGCCACAGGTTCTGCATCCACAGATTCAACCATCTGGCGATTAAAAATATTAGGGGAAAATTTAGCATCTGCACTGAACATGTATAGATTTTTTTTCTTGTCCACATTCCCTAAAGAATACGGTGTAACAACTATTTACATAACATTTATACTGTAGTAGGTGATATAAATAATATCGAGATGGTTTGAAGTAACAGGAGGATATATATGGGTCATACACAAATTCTGTGGCATTTTACATAAAGGACTTGAGCATCCATAGATTTGGGCACCCACAGGGGTCTTAGGACCAATCCTTCATGCATGCCAAAGGGCAACCATAAACTATATTTAATACACTCTATATTTAATACTATATATGTGTATATTTTTCCTAATAACAACCCTGAGAAATAGGTACCATTATGATTTCCATTTATGGATGAAGAAACTGTGAAGAGACAGAGATAAATAATGTGCCCAAGGTTACACAGCAAGTGCACATTAGAGCAGCTGGCTGTGGAGCCTGCCCTGTTGACCACTGTGCTATACTTCCCTTTACTACTCTGGCAGGCCCAGCACTGGAGCCCTGCTACCCTACCTAGCCAGTGCTCTTACCAATGGACGTGCTGCTGTTTCTCCTTTAGAGAAGAAATGTGATCCCATATCCTAGAAATCAAGCCAAGCATCCCTGAAAGGAAACATCTCACCTTTGGGGGTTATCCCAGCAGCCCCTGCACCTCTCCCAACCCTGTGCTAAGAACAGAGCTGAGCAACCGTCCAAGTCAACCCGAGTTCACAAGCCCAGGGTAGAAAGCAAATCCAGCTATGGCAGAAAAGATTGGAATTAACATCCGAAATCCTTGCCACAGCCCAGAAACCAACAATCTGGATTATTGTGGGAAATAAGATTTAATTCTCTTCTGAGCTCTGACAGGTTTCGCAAGGGTGCCTCTGCCGTCCTCCTCGGCCCTCCTCCTCCTATCGACACTGTTATCTGCTCTCCCAGAAGACAGGACTGCTTTTGAAGGCATGTCTGAATCCGTTCATGGTCTCCAAGATAAAGACAGTCAGTCTCCCTGCCCAGAGAGGCTGGTTGACACTGTCAGAAACTCTCAAATATAACTCCAATTACCGAAATAAATGATTAGGGAGCTTTCTCTCTCCTGCTCTGAGCGCTCCATTAAGCAAATGAAATAGAAGCATTCAGAGACACTCCCTTTTCCCTTTCCTTCTGGTGATTAACTGCATAATAAAAATGATATTAAGGAAGCATAAATTTTAAAGAAGCCCATCTAAGTGACAAACCATCATAAAGACAACAGTAAACAAGAATCATCTATTTGTAGGTGACCTCAGTCTCCTGTCTGACACACCCTTTTCTGTCTGTGCCCCTCTTGTCTCCATCCTACTCAACAGACTCAGTCTTCACTGGAAGCATCAGTGGTTCGTGTCTCAGGAAGAGCCAAGTGACCTTCAGACACTGACACGACTGGTGCCTGAGCCCAGCCATGGCTGCAACCCTACAAACAGTTTTGATGAGCTTCTGCCTAAAATAGCCTCTGTCTTGACATCACCATGTGCACTGATGGTTTAAAGGGCACCTTGGCTCTGATCTTTTACCTTCTCTAGTCCTGTCGTGTCTTAGTTACTTTTTCTTGTTGCTGAAACAAATACCCAACACCCACAAGTTAAGAGAGGAAAGGTTTATTTAGCTCACGATTTGTAGAGATTTCAGTTCATAGTTGGCTGGCTCCAAGGCTGGGTGGTGTGGTAGAGGGACATCTGTGCCACAGAAGAAACCGTTCGTGGCAGACAGAAGACAGCAAAAGCAAGCAAATAACTCGCAAGCAACAACAGCAGCTTCTTTCTGCCCCTTTTATATTCTAGCCAGGCTGCCAGGTTTAGGGTGGGTGCCAAACCAATCAGTGGACTAATTTGGTAATCACACACCCTTAATTCCAGCATCACACATTCCAGATCCAGCCACCTCTGAAAAAGTCTCCCATGACTGCAAAAGACTTTGGGGGGACTTCTAGACACAAGCCATAACCTCTAACAACTGCCGAGGCCTCAGCTCTTGCCTGGAGTTCTAACTTCCTGCCAGTGCTAACCCCTGGATTTGACAAATTCTTCTACTCTGGTCTTAACTTCCTGTGTCCTGCTTCCTCCTTGCCTTGCCCTCTGTTGGTTGTTTGTGACTATCTGTGGGCATCCCGCATGCATGAGGTAGGTGTGATACAAGACAGTACACACACCCAGGACCCAGGATTCCCAGAACGAAATGCTCTCCAGTCATAGCCCCCTTTCTGACATATATAAATCCATGGAACTCACCCTATAAATTTTTCTTAATTATTGGAGAAGAGGATGTGCATAGAGACACTTCAATGCTTACCTACATAGATGTACACACATGATCATATAAACTTAGACATGTCCAAAGTCATGCATGCACACACAGGGCTGGAAGCAACAGACAGATTGCAGCTCAGCATTGAGAAGATCCCCTAAAAAGCCTTTTAAATTTTCTCAGTGGGGCATGTGATATGCCTCATATTTTTCCAGTTCCATCCTCATCCCCATTACCCCTCACTCTCTGTGGTTCAGCCACATTGGCTTTTTCAGTCCTCTATCTTCCTTCCCACCTTCTGGCTAATGCATACTTGTCCTTCATCCTCTTAAGGCACATACCTTCACCTCACTGATTGCATGACAAGGGTAAAAATTGTATTATCAGATGATAGCCCACTGTTCTTTGGTGGATAGTCCTTTGCTTAGGAAAATATCACAGTGATCAACTCCAAGAAAAGGTGAGGGCCTCAGGGATTGGCCTGTGCAACAGACAAAATAAATAATAAAACTCTTCTTATGGAAAGACAAGATAAATTCATATTTCTCTAAGAGAACAAGAGAGTATTGAGAGGAGTCAGCCAGCTGTTTTGGGGCCAGGGCCAATGTTTGATAAGATTTGGGGTAAGGTGGAATGTGGGAGCATCTGCAGGATATTTTAAGAAAGGGGACGCTCGGTGTATGATATGAACCCCTACTCTATGTCCTTCCAGGTATGTCTAACAACCTACAAACTATCTTACATAGCCAAGTAGAAATAGAGAATGGAGCTGAGTTTCACTCCTGGATGATAGTGTGGAACAGCAATAATATATGTAAAAGAATTAGGTGGTCCATGAACTAAGGAAGCAGGAATTTGGTTCCAAAGACCGTGAGAACCCAAAACAACCCCCTGCCTCCATTGCCCCTGACACCCTGGGGACAGCAGCAAGAGGTTTAGGTGGTTGGGCTGAGTTATCTGGTTTGTGGGCATTCCTGGTGGTTATTTAATGGTAATTAAATATTTCTACAACACTTATTCAACATTTGTTCCTTGATAGACTCACAAGGAAGAAAACTGTGCATTCTATCCTCACTGCTGTGTCTGTCAGATCTGATCATACATGGGCACAGCTGGTAATCACTAAATCTTCATTGAATGAAGGAGGGATGGATGAACAGATAGATGTCAAAGCACTGAAGTTTAAGTATATACTAAGTGAGGCATTAGAGAAGATATAAAAATAGTTAAGAACCATTTGGGAAGATGAGGAAGATAAAAATAAACATTTGGTCAGCTTCCAAGAGGCTTCCTGATGTCTGGGGCAGTGTAGGATTCCAGCACAGACTCTAGTGGACATGGGAAGGAGATTGGGGCTGAGGCCCGCCAGGAGCGAGCAGGTGTCATCTTCCTATTCCCTTGGGAAGGAGGAGGTGAATGATTTTCTGTTACAGGTAGGAACCGAACACTCTGCAGTAAAATTCTTGGGCATTTAAAGTCTGCTTCTAAAATTCAGAATCCTTTTAAGAATTAATTGATTCTAGCTACATTTTTGAGTTTGTACCAGGCGTGATGCTCAGTATTTCATATGGATTAACTCATTTATTCCCCACAACAAAAGTCCTAAAGATAGACAGTATTGTTGCTATTTGACAAACAGGAAGCTGGGCTCTATCTGGTTAAGTAACATGCCCAAGACCACTGGTATCAAGCTAACTAGCTTTCGATGCTTTTCACCACTTAAAGATTCCTCGGCCTTTTACCAGCATCTCCTATTCTACCTCGTGTTAAACCAGACAACACAGGCCACCCCCTACTGGTGTGCAGGAAGAGAGTGATTGCCTCTGGCTCGGACACAGGGCCTGGGCAAATGTCTGAGGGTGTCTCTCTCATGCTTTCAAAGGTGGGCTAGACCCTTGCAGGTCTTTGGAGCTGGGATAAATGCCCTGAAGAGTGGGGCTCATTATCCTGGAGGCCGATGCTCTGGGCTGGTAGGCTGCAACCTCATTCTGGCTAGGCATCTGCCAACTGGCAGAAGGCCAAGAAGTTGGGTCAATTCTCCAGCTCAGTCATTACTGGAAACCTTCTAGGTTTAAATTGCTGACAGATAAGCTAACCACGTCTCTCTCCCAGCCTTTCCGCATGACTGTGCTTCCATGAAACCCATTCACTTCTGTCCTTGCTTTGATCCAAGTTCTCTGGGGTACAGAAGAGGAAGGGGAGGAGAAAGGCCTGGATTCCAGGGCTGAGACTCTTGGAAGATAGCCAGCTCTGCTTGCTGAGTGAGGGGAAGGCAGCATGCACGCTCGACCCCAGAGCCCTGGGACTGGGTGGGAGGTGGGTGGCGGGAGCCAAGTGTTGGCTCTGGATGCTCCCCACAGCTCCGGCATCCAGCCTGCCTGCTGGGATCCAGGCCTGCCCCGCCCTGCTGCTCCTGCTCAAAAGGACAGATTTAGAGTCAGAAGGGCCTGACTCTGGCTAGTCAGAGGTTGCTAAGCTGGAGGCAGTGTGCACATGGACTGATCTGCTCAGCCCATCAGCACCTCAGGTGGGCTCTTGCTGGAAGCCAGCTGGCAGGCATTTGAACTGTTTGCCCAGAACCTGGGCTTGGGAGCCCTGTAGAGCCAGCCAAGGGGAAGGAATGATTTGGAGGTGGCTCCCTTAGGCGATGTAAAGACTTCTCTAGCTGTTGGACTGCACAGAGCTAGAACAGGAGAAGGCTAGAGAGGATGAACGTGGCCTAGGAGAGCTCTGCAGGCAGCAGGGAGGAGCCTCAGGCTAGAGACATCAGTCATTTTCTTTCTGTCCCTTTTGGAGCGTGGGTTCATCCTCCTCTAAGGCTACAGGGAGGAATCATGACACCCTTTGAGCATCGGACATTAACAAGAGCAGACTAAGAGGGTTCCGAGACACCAAGGAACACGGTGACAGCCTCACAATCCCTTGGTATCCCCGTGAGTTCGCACCAGTGATAAGCAGCAACCTTGGGCAATGGAGAGCTGTCAGTCCAGGTCCTGAAGCCAGAGAGAAGCTCCCACTGGGTTGGTTTCTCGCTGTTCAAAGGTCCTACCACCTCTGACACTGGTCGTCTCCAGCTCAGGCGCAAGTCCCTGGTCCGATCAACATGGCCTCCTCAGGCTTCCTCTCCACACTTCTGCAGGAGCCCCAGAAACGTTAGGGAGGAAGACTCTCTAGGGCCGCCCTCTGAGCAGCAGGCTCCCACCACTACAAGGACCCCAGTACACACTAGAACCCAAATCCTCTGCGAGAGGAGTTGCTCCCACTCTCAGATGTTCCAGTAAATAAGCAGAGGCATTACCTTCTTCATGGCATGAGGTCGCATCTTGCGGATTCTACCATCATCTCCAAGAAGGAAAGTCCAAAGATGATTCTTTTCTTTCTTTCCTGCTGCCCACTTACGTCTATCCACACCCCTCAGGTAACTGCTGCAGACTGAGTATAATCTTTGTCTAATCTGTTCAAAGTTATTATCATTTGAAAAGAGCATCCTTTGAAGAAAAAAACCTTCCTGATCTAACAAAAGGCATTTTCAAAGAACTTATAGCCCAGTAAGATGCCGAGTGGCCTCCTAATTGCTCCAAAGGAATGTTTTCAAGCTCCAGCCCCATCAACACCTTCTGTAGTCTTTGCTTTCAGCCCACGCTTGTGAATACAACCCAGAAAGTTTTCAGTTCATTTTGGGAGCTCTTCGTCATACTGTACTTGTGTTTGTTCATTTCTTGCACCAAATTAATGGCACTTTCCTGAAGCAGAGACATGACTCAACCCCAGGAAGGCAGCCAGTGGTTTTCAGAGACACAAGGACTCTATTTTGCTTGTATTTTTCTCCAGTTGTGGCCTGGGTTCAGAGATAAAGCTCTCTGCTTATTTTTACGAGAGCCATGATGGACACTATCTCACCCCTCTCTCCTCAAGCCCTTTGTAGCTGCCAGGTGCAACCGAGCACGCCAGTGAGCCTCCAGGCAGTGACCCTCATCTTGCCCACACTGCCGTATCCCCCAAAACCTGTCGCTGTGGACGCATGAGTCCTAAGGAACCAGGCTGCATAGGAGAGAGAATGATGGGAGTGGTAGCTTCGGAGTCAGAGACTAGTTCTGTTACCAGCTGGGTGTTCCAGGCTAATGTCACACTATCTCTGAGCCTCACCATGCTAGCTGTCATGTGGGGGCCATCATCTTCACCTTGTGCAGGTGTTGTGCAGATGAGGGTCTCTCTGATGGTCCTGCAGGGTTTGGGGTGATAGTGCAGGCAGCTGTACAGGACCATTCACCCACAGCTTTGTGTAAGCAACACCCGGTTAATATTGGTGTAAGATAATGTGTCTGTCTAAACAAAAAGGAAAGTGTGGTGGGGGGAAGAGTGGGGAGTCAAGAAACAAGAAAGAACGGGAGTTGGTTAGAAGTCGAAGCATTTGTCCTTTTGGATGTTGAAGTTCATCTGTTTGGTACCAGAGTGTTGCAGCTACCCTTTTGGTAGCAGGTAGAAAGGGAGGAAGGCCAGCAGGACCAGGGGCAGGCAAAGACCAAGCAAGGTCTTAGAGGAGGAAGATCACATGGATCATTCTAGAAGCTTGACCTCTTCATATTGGGCCCTGACAAGAGTGGGTATCCCTCACTGTACCTAGAATGGAGAGGCAGGAGGAAAAGCCCAGACCTCTCCATCTCAGGTAGCCATTTGTTCCAAAAGGCCAAATGAGACAATAAAAGTCATAGTGTCCCTGGGACTTGAGTATTTCTGGAACTCAGGGTAAACTGGCAGACAACGAATTTAAGGTATGGTGGGCTCAGAAGAGAGACTGACTTACCCTCAGAAATGCTTTTTATTTTCAGGGGGTGGTTTACAAAAAGAAAGGACATACAGCCATCATTTGACACCCTGGCATACCTTACTTCAGACTGTGGTGCTCATCTTTTCTCGGCCAGTGTATCATGGTTTCTCAAGTCATTTCATCCCAGCTAAGAAAAAAAAAGACACTGAGTCAGCAAAGATCTGGGTCCGTGAGGACCTGGGGTTGGCCTCTGTCCTCCAGGCCCTACAGTTCCCTCCTGTGAACCGGGCACAGTCCTTCCCACCTGCTCTCAGTTATGGCTCCCTGCAAAGTGCCAGGTATTCACATCGGAAGTTCTGGGGCCATTTATAAGCTGCACTCTGAGAGCCTGCCCCATGGCCTGCCAAGTAGATTTAGTTTAAAAATAACTCCTTACAGCTCCGGTTGACAGTAATTTGTGGAATTAAGATGGTGTCAGAGACGATTTTATGAAAGCCAGTGTTTCCCTGGTGATTGTGCTTCCTGAAAGATGAGCAGATAACTCACCACAGGACATTCCATTAGCCTCCATTACCTTCCCCCAAGCCAAATAAAATAGACCCCTGTTTGCCTCCAAGATGGGTCTCCTTTTCAGAACTGACAAAACTGTTCTCATTGGGCCTAAAGATCAAAATGTGGGTCCAAATGGGATGGAGAATGACACTCACGGAGTAGGACTTTTCTTAAACTCAACTCCCCTGCTCCTAAGAAGCACACGCCAGCTCATTAGTGATGAGGCCTTCCCCAAGACAGGTGCTCCCAAGAATTTCCCCTCAGTCAGCATTCACCTTCAGTGAGCCTCTGAATTAATAAGGGCTTCTTCTGTCTTCTGCGGAACAAGGAAACCCTAACTAGTTTAACAAAGGAAGAAAGTTGTTGGTTTATATAATTAGAAAGCCCAAAGTTGGTCCTGGCTTCAGGCACAGTTTGATGTAGGGACTCAAATGATGTCATATTTATCCAAATTATCAGTTTGAACTTTCACTCTCAAATGTTAACTTCGTTCTCTGCAGTTTTTCTCCTCATGACAACAACACGGCTGCCACAATTTCAGACTTTGTACAGTCATAGCTCCAAATCCACAGAAAAAGTCAATCTTTTCTGATTTTTTCAGATTTTACTCTGGTTTAAGTTTTGGGCCAATTTCTGACTCAAACAGTGTAGACCAATGCTATGGTCTGAATTTTTGTGACTCTTCCTTCCAAATTCTGATGTTGAAGCCTATCCCCCAAGGTGATGGTATTAAGAGGTGATAATCACTTTGGGAGGTTTTTGGCTCATGAGACATGGTGAAGGGATCAGTCCTATTGCCCCTCCACCACGTGAGCTTACAGAGAAGGTACCATCTGGGAAGAACAGGCCCTCAACCAGCATGTCTGTTGTCACCTTGATTTTGGACATCTCAGCTTGCAGAATTGTGAGCAATGAATTTCTGTTATTTATGAATTACTTGAGTTAAGGTATATTATTGTAGCAGCCTGAACGGACTAAGACAACTAGTGAACATAACGTCCAGTGAGCAGAGGGGTGGTCCTAGACACGGAATCACAAGGTCTGCAGCAAGTCACAAGGGTGGTGGTATTGGAGTCTCCGTGGGGGACTGCATTTGGGGATGTAGTAAGAGCCCTAGCACATGGAGTCAATTTTTCTCATATAGTGAGCTGTCCAGAGGCAGTCCAGGAAGCAGCCAAGAGCCCTCTGGAACCCTGCTCCACCTGTTTTGTTTGTGGGTCCTTTCTCATTATTCCAGGAACAGCTGCTCTACAATCCAGGCGTGGCGGGGCCACTTTCCAGGCACAAAAAACAGGGGAAGGGCAAAGGGTAAAAGGCTGGTGCCAGCTGCATCTATTTTTTAATTAGGAGAAGCAACACTTCCTGAGATTTCTCTTTATATCCTATCTACCCAAACTGGATCATACAAGCGTTCCTAGTTTAGGACATTCTGGGGAGGGAAGTATTTTAAATGAGGAGCGTTAAATCTTAAACAAAATAGCTATTCTCGTAATAAAGAAGAGAAGAATGGGTATCAGGTAGGCTACAAGGGATGTTAGCCTTAGTTACCTGCTATACAGACATAGCCAAGAAATGAACCTTGGAGTGAGTGTCACCATTGTGGCCACATCTCCTTTCCCAACCAAGACTACATCCTTTGCTCCTGTTTCTATGAAGGAGAATCAGCTCCTGGATGGTGGCTTAGGACTAAGCTTCCCTGGGGCTTCTCGCTAGAGGTATCATAAAGTTTGGCTCAGCATCTGCAAAGGTGCCACAGCCTTTGTGGGAAATGTTTTGGTCTTTAATTTAGAACTGATAATGAGTACAAAAGATTTCTTTAACAGTTTAAATTATAGGACATATTTTTTAATCTTTTCCAACGTTATAATTTTGGAGATTGGTGCTAGAAAAAATCTGTGTGTACATCTTTATGTACATGGAGATATATTGAGTATCTGTGCAAATCTTTGGCTTATGTATTTATTTGTACATTTTGGTTCTGTTTTCTGTTTTTTGAGACTAGATCTGGCTATGTAGCACAGGGTGGCCTCAGCCTCCTAAGTGCTGGGATTATAAGTGTGGGCCACCACAGCCAGCTGGATTCCTTTGATCTTCACCATGTTAGGCACATACTCTCAGTCCAGGGGAACCCTGATGAAGCCTGTGAGGCTGGCATAACTGGGTAGGAGCAGTCCTGAGAGAAATGCCTGGGGAGGGGCCTGAGCCCAGTTTTCGAGCATCGCTACCTTGGGCTTTCAGGACAGGTAGAGCCCACCGCAAGGCGGCAGGTAGAAGTAGCCACTTGTCCTGCCAGGCGTGATTAAGGAACAGCAGGGGGGTTGTTTCAAGTTGTTTAAAGGTCATAAACTATTACAGGATTTTATTTTCTACGTCATAGGATCAGAAAGTCACAGAAGAGACTGATGAGCTTTGCAGATGAGCCTTTCTATCTAGGTTGTGGCCAGGTTTGTGACTTAAACCTCTAAACACGCAGGGACTGGTAGGATCTCATTGCATTTCTCTGGATGATAAAGTTTCTTAAATGATGAGATTATGAAAGGAGATTTTTCACATGAACCAGTGAAAAGTGAAGGGATTTGGCCAGAGGATTACCAATCCCTTTGCAACAGTCTCTTTCCTGATTGGATTGTGTGAGCTTCTTAGACATTATTTTAGACTTACAGAAAAGATGTAAGAACAGTGTAAAGAGTTCTCATATACCCTCTGACCCAGGGACCACACTTGTGATATTCCTGCATTTGCTTTCAATAGCCAGATCAATAGATGAGAGAGAGAGATGACAGATGGGAAGATAGGTATACAGAAAAATAGATAGGAAGATAAAGATCTAGAGACAAAGAGGATTCTTTTTCTGAGCCATTTGAGTGTAGGTTGCAGACTTCATCCCTCAGTATTTCAATTCATGTTTCCTTAAAAAAGGAAGTTGCTTACATTACCATAATATGACAATCAAAATTATTCCCTAAAAATAAGGAAGCATCTTACATTAGCATACTACAGTAGTCAAAATAAGGAAATTAACATTGTAATAATACTATTAACTAACTTACAGACTTTATTCTAATTCTTTCATTATTCTAACAATGCTCTGTATGGGAAAAGAAAGCCCTGAATCACAGGTTACATTCAGTAGTTGTGATGTCTCTATCTCCATGAGTCTGGAGGAGTTCCTAAGTCTTCCCACATCTTTCTTGACATTAACAGTTTGTTTTGTAGAGGCCAGCTACTTTGTGTAATTCTTGATTGGCTTTTAAGACTATTGATATTCTATCCATAGCCTGAAAGGGAGAATTGCTATAACTTCCGCTTTGTAGTTAATGCTAATAATCCAAGCATCATAGGATCCCCATTCCATTGCAAGGAACAAGTAGAACACTTAAGAGATGTGAGCTTGGGGTCTGGTTTGGAGAAAAAAATCCATTTCCACCAGTGATTGAGTAGAGCCCCAACCCTTTCATGAGTAATATTGGCTTTTCTCAAAACCTAGGATATGTCTCATTTGCAACAACCAAATAGTGGCCTTTTAATCACCATGGTTGGTTGTCACAAATGAAGGATTGTTCTGTTTGTTGTTCACTAAAGCCTAATTAAAACCAAGGTTAAGGGGGCATCTGCCAGCATCTGACATCTTCCCTCTTGCCTTCCCCATCCCATCATCAGTGGACAAGATTCATTGGCTTTTAGTGCATTAGGCAAATTTGCTATAATTGCAGAGAGGGGAAGGCGAAAGGGGCCTGTGGCACCACCCAGGCGCTACACTGTTCCTTTCCTGTAAGTCACACAGACTCCAAGAAAGGGGCTTAAATTGCCTTTATTGATTTGTCAGCCTCTAATAGGTCATTTTTCACTGAACAAAGGACAGGACCCTCAAAGAGAATCTTTTCTCCTCTTGCAGCCCTCACCATGGGTCTGGTCTCCATGGGAAGGGGGTCTGGTTAATGACATGTTAGAGAGAATTAAAATGCAGACATCAATTTCCCCAGAGATGCAGCTGAAGAGTGCCCAGAGAGGCCTGCTCCAAACTAGACTTCCTGACCCCAAAGTTACGCAGAGAGAATGCTCAGGGTTCTAATTTCCTTCCACGTGGGATTTTGTAAGCTGAGCTTGCTGTGATGTCATAGCCAGTCCTCTAGAGTCGGTCCTTCCCCTGTGCACCTTGGAAGAGGAAGAAGTATAGAGTAGCCATGCTGTAGATTCCCACGTGGGAAGGCAGACAACCAATAATTCTCTAATGCCAGTCCTTAGCTGGCATCCTACATTCAGTAAGCATTGTAGGCATTCCTTAAAACCATGTGAGAAGTGCCATTCTCGAACTTTTGCAAGGTGGAGTCTTTAAGTACAAAATGCTGGTAGAGACAGAGATTAAAATAGCCAATGCACAACACAACATGGTAAGTTCTCTAGTGGAAATTGTGGAATGTGCACAAAGGACTCAGAGGCACTGGCAAAGAAGAGAAGTCCAGTTTAGTCTTCCCCTGTGCCTAGAAGTATGAGTTCATGTTCCAGACAGGCTGAGGGTGGCATTTGTAGACCACACAGTTTAACCTTTAGCTAGTCCTGCCTTATTCTGTGCAATATGGCTGGTTGTCTCTCATCCAAGTACTAACCAGGCCCGACCCTGCTTAGCTTCCAAGATCAGATGAGATTGGGAGTGTTCAGGATGGTATGGCCACAGACACAGGATGGTATGGCTGTTTGTGTAGTGGGTGCATCGTCCTTGTCTAGACTGTAAACACCATGAAAAATCTTGGGCTATGTGCATAGGATTCTTCATAGCATTTTAGCCAGGTGCTAACTCCAAATAAAGACCTCAAGAGACGGTTGGAGGTTGATAAAATTCAGCATATCATACATCTCTGAGGAGCACCTAGTTGGCTACTCAGTCCAGCATCTGCAAGGAAGCGGTTTGGGGAGTGGAGGCAGGTGAAACTCTCTGGGTCATGTCAATGCCGTAACCTTGGATGTGCCTTATATCAAATATCCTTACCATAAAAACATATTCAAGGCCGAGAAGCTCTCCAGTGCTCAATCTTTTATTCTTGCAACATTTACTACACAAACTCCCATCTCAACAAAATTATATAGATGATGCTTTAGAATTGACTGTTCACTCTCACGGAGTGGAACCTGGTAAAACTGATACAAACTTCACTGGTTCTAGAAGGGGACATCTTTAGGGGTCTCTAGTGCAGGCTGCTTGTTTAGCAAGGAAAGGCAGGTGTCGTAGGAGGAACAGGAAGGAGGGAAAAGATGGAAGTAGAAATGGGTAGAGAGGAAGGAGAGGCAGAGTTGGAGCGGTGAAAAAGTTGGCTGTTTGCAAGGATTCTCTGTGTTAATTTTCACTTTCTTCAGGGCTGGCTTTCTTCTGTCATGGCAGCTTGGGGCAGCCTTCTTTCTGGATTTACCCTTCTCTTCTCACTTGTATTTTTCACCTCAGTGGTTCATAGTGGTAGCTACCAGTTGCAAGGCTCCCAGGAAAGTGCAAGGCCGGAGGATTTCTGGGTGCAGGAGTTTGGAGAATGGATCCTTGTGGAAACTGTGACTGTGAGTCCAGGACACCCGCTACACCTGCGCATCTGAATACAGGTTATATCTGGGTCTCAGAAGGCTGAGGATGCCGGGGCACTGAGGGTCCAGGCACTGCTGGGGTATTGTTGCCACGCTCCTTCAGAGGCCATGGCTGAGCAAACCTGCTCAAGAGGAAACGAACCTTGAACTGGGACCCTGCAGTGTGTAAAAGCCAGCTTGGTGGGAGTGGGGAACACAAAGACAGCTGGGTACACATGCATAGCCAGAGAAAAGTCCTCAGGATTCCCAACTGTCTTCTTTATCTCCCAACAATGAGTTGGGAGAACCCAGATGACAGTGGTAAAAATAGTTCACATTCTCCCTCCAACCTGTCTGGCTTGAGTTTGTGGATGGCCTGGGGGAAGAGTCACATTTGGAAACAGAATTTATTTTAGTGATGATGACAGGAGGTTCCACAATGGGATAGAAGGCAGCTTTCCAGCATTAAAAAAATCTCTCTTTCTCCCTTTTTTTCTCTCTCTCTTTCTCCCTTTTTTTCTCTCTCTCTTCCTCATTGCTTTTCACTGCCTCTCCAAAAGAAAATGTTCCTTGATAGTTTTATTATACTGATGTAATAAATAATAAATGAAAGTTCTAGAAAGAGCTCTTTTTATGGGCAGCAAGTCTCCTGAGAGCATTCGGCAAGGTGAATCCTGGAGAGGACTCTGGGCAGCCCCCAGCTGGTGGGATTAGCACAGGTCTCAGTCTCAGCCCTGCCACCTAGTGGTGATGGGGCCCTGGAACAGGGTTAGAGTGTCTAGCCTTGAAGGCGGTTTCCTCATCTCTAATTTGGGACTAACCCAGCCTGCTAGGCCAATCTCAGAGCGCTGTAATGGAGATAAAAGCAGGAAGTGTTTCTGAAACTGCCTTATAAACTGTGAAGTCCCATCTGCATGTAAAGCTTTGGTATTAAGGGGCTGAAGAAAGCCTCCTATGGCAAAGAAAGCTGTCAGTGAGAACTAGAACTACTCCCCCACATGGTGACACCACAGGGGTGAGAGCAAAGGAACAGCTGCGCAACATTCCCAGCTTGTGGGTAGAAAACACGGTGTCATCAGAATTAACCACACAAATAGAACTCCTTTGGAGTCGTGCACCGCCTGTTCCCACAGACACCCTCCACCAGCCTTCTCCCCCAGCCACCTATTCATGGAGGGCTCCAAGTGCAGGAGAGATGATCCCCTTTTACAAGGCAGTAAACCGAGGCCTAGGCGGGAAAAGTACTTTCTTGTGGTCACATTGTGACCATGTCCCAGATTCATCCAGACCAGCACCAAGTTCTTCCTCCCTCAGGATCCCCTTGACACCAGCTGCCTGGCACAAGCCTGATGCCAGTTGGCCTCTGCCCCCAAACAGATCATTGCCCTGAGTTCTGACACAAGTCACTACCCCAGCTGACCTGGTGTGAGCCACTGCTCTAAAATGAGATAAATGTCCTTCACCCTCAGCTTCCTGGCTCCAAGGACCTGGCCTCTGATCTTTGGAAGGGGATGGACTGATTGTTAGACTTGCTTACCCCTCCACAGGGTTGAGAGTACCTCAGGTAGAGTAAGTTTGGCCAATCTCTACCCACTGGTTGTTTGGAACCAGCGAACACCAAATCAGAGCAGCTTCTAAACCCCCCTCGCTTGTGGACAATCTCAGCAAACCTTACTGCCTGGAGATGGTGTAAGTCAGTGTTCTGAATGGAGTAGGTATCCCCATGTCCTTCTTCATCCCCGGCAAACCTCTTGGAGAAAGACCCTGGGTGAAGAGTGCTAATAAATCACAGCTCAGTACAGCAGGTCACTGGACCTATTGCACACTTCAGCCTTCTTTGGAGATATGAACAGCCAGCCATGCAGAGCCCATCAGAGCTGGGACTGCACCTGTCACCCTGCTCTTGACTGTGTCACCACACTGATGTCCTTGCTGGGACCCCTTCTCCATGGTGATGGCCAATGACGCACATCATTCCATCCGGTACAGAATGCTCAGAATGTGTGGTCACCCCAGACTGCCAACGAGGGCCCCTGAAGGTAGGTACACCCACATCGCGAAGTGTTGCTGGAACTCTGCTACACCCTTCAGTTACTGTTGGCCAAGGCCACTTTCATGCTGCAAGGGCAGAGCTGAGCAGTTGCAACAGAGACCATGTGGCCTGCACAGCCTAAAATATTTACTGCCTGGCCCTTTACAGAAAAAGCGGCCACTCCTTCATTGTAGAATTGTCTTACTTAGTTCTAAAGGTGGAACTGTACAGTGGGTCTTACTATTTTGCTTAGAGAGGTAGAATCTGATGATGAATGTTTTAGTAACTTACCCCAAAGTGCACAACTGATAACTGGCAGGGCCAGTACTCAAACCTAGGTTTGTCTGCTTCAAAGCCCAAATATACAATTCTGCCCATCTGTGGCACCTGTGATCAACAGACAAGAAGTTGGACAGCAATGCAGTGCAAGCTCTCATCTTCCTCAAATGAATGAACCAGATTTAAATAAGAATTAGTTTAGGTCTCCGTCACCCCCGACCTTTCCTGTAGGTCTCAGATGATGGAAGCTGCTCCTAAAACGTACCAGGCAGGAATTCACAGCTTGTAAATAAACCTGAAACCCAGAAAAACCAGGCAGCTGGGGAGCAGCCCCTGGCCAGGACAACCAGGGTTACCATGACGACGGAGTCATTTCCATTACAAACCCCGCAACAGGCTTCCAGAAGGTGATTAATGGTTGATCTCTGGGGGCTGAAAACTCTCTGGAGGAGGATTCTTTTTAGGCTGGTGCAGAGCTTGGACCCAGCCCCATTTGGGAGTTCAAGATGAGTGTTACTGTTGGGAATGCAGAGAGGTAAAGCATTCTGTCCTCCTAAATCCTAGAGTCAGCCCAGGAAACGCCTACTTGGTGTGGAAGATGCTCCAACCTTGTGCAGGGCAGCCAAACCCAAAGCACTCAAGGCCAGGCAAAGGAAAACAAGAGAAGCCAAGGGAACAACGTGAGGTTGTAAATGGGTTAATTCTTGGTGGATAAAACCTACCACTCACTGAAAGGAAAAGGTACAAGAAAAGAATTCAGAGAGGTGAGAAGCAGGTAGTAAAAGGAGAGGGAATCCTAGCTCTTTGGAGTCCGAAGAAAAGCCTTTTCTACAGACTCAGGAAGAGGCTGTGGGGGAGGACTGGCTACCTGCCAAAAGCAGCGACCCATGTTGTGAATTTCAGCGGCAGTGGAGTACCAGACGTCCTCACGTCTCCTTGCCCACCGCCGATGGGTGGGGCTGACTGTGTGCCAAGTAGGGTGACCCAGGTTCCATACCCCAACCTTGGGATGTTTGTTGTAGGGCCATTTCCGGCTCATTCATTGACAGTTTTTCTCTCTGCTGACATTTGGATGGCACCGCCTGCACAGTCATTGTTTTTGTTTGGACTTTTCACTGTTGGTGAGTCACTCCCCCTGGAGCCGGCTGGGGGTGGCCGGGCACTGGTTGTGTTGGTACAGGAATCCCAGTGGCTGGCTTGCATCGGTTTCTTCTCTTTTGCTGCTGTGGTGTAGCACTGGGGTCGAAGTGGCAAGATCTTGTGAGAGAGAAGAGAGAGAGAGAATCTTGCTGCTTTAAAGTTCAGCTTGGGAAGTGGATTCCTGCCTTTACTTTGGAAATCAGAACTAGGGACTCAGGAATGCTACTCCTATGGGAAGAGCCAAATGCTCCCTGGACCTCCATTATTGTCCCACATCTGGGCCAAGACCCAAAATATCCAAGAAAAAATGTAGAAGATAAGAACTTCATTTCAAAGATGCGTTTGTATAGAATCTGTAGCAATGTTTTCTATAATCCAAATGATTTTCAGTCTTGAATTCCCATTTGGTAGCAGGAAATTCATCTCAGTTAATTCCAAATCTCCCAATGTTCACTTTATTTTCATTTTATCTAACTTAGGGAGGGGCTGCCAGGTACTGACCCACACAGGGGCTGTAATTCTGTCCTCAGTGACATGTCCAGCTGCACTGGCACCCACCCGTACATCCTTCTCCTGTCTGGACATCAGGCCACCAGGTCACTGCCGTCCCTCTCCCCAGCCAAGAGCCTCTCCAGGTTGAGGGGCTTTCTGAACCACAAGCTCTCAGCTTTCAGCTGCATATCATACACTCTACTCCCTGAGGACCTGGTGAAAATGCCTCCCCTACAGCTGGATGCTCTTTCCTGCAAACACCAGAAACTGCCTTCCTTTGCTCTCTTCCCTTCTTTAGCACACCTAAGAGTCATCTGAGTTCCCTGGAGTGGGGAGTATACTGTCTCTGATGGCTTGTGCCTGGTCCTAAATCCTCTTAAATTTGTCCAGGATTCTCTCTGTCCCACCTGGAGGGCTGCAATTTTGGAATGTAAATATAAGAACTGACTCCTGGACTCATCACTGCTCCCTTTATGCCTTGAGTGCACCTCTGACAAGGGTGCAAATTCACTGCCTTCTGACTCTGAAAGTCTAAAGTCATTGTCAAGTTCTCAGGTGGCTGTTCTCTCGGTCACATCTAACTTGAAGCAGTGTTTTCTAGAATGAGCTCAGTCTGCACTGTCTTGTCACCCCTGGTGCTGTTCCTTCTGATGACACAAAGGACCCACATGTGGAACAGTGCCTTCCTAGGACTAACAGACACACTCCATTCACGCTGTTGCCATGCTGCTATGTGTGTGTCAGCCTTTACTAAAAGTTTGGTAGGGACAAAAAGGGTGCCATTGAGCAGTAACTCTCCAAAACACATTTAAGAAATATATTAACTCTCCACTAAAGGCCTCCACTGGCCTGGCTCCAGAGGCCTGGGAAGGCAGCTTTATACCTCTTTGCACTGCAGATTTCCACCCTCTTCACTCACATTCAGTGTCTCTCCTTCCTGCTCCTGAATCAGTTCCTGACCCCCTTGCCACCTCCACACCCAAAGCTGACTGCAGCCAAGCAAGACAGGCCCTCAGCGTACAGAGTCTGCTTTTCTTAGAAGAAAATTATGGTTGTAGAGAATAGATGTTTCTCTTTTTTGCAAAATGACAAGCTCAAAACTCCTGTTTGGTATAGCTATTAGAAACAAGAAGAGAGAAAATGTCTACTGCAGCCCCCGCTGGAGACTGGCAGGAAAAAATTGTCCTAAGGCTACAATCACTCTTCTATGTGTGGGCTCCCCTATCTGAGGATTACCTGCAGCCTGGTTTTAATCTTGGTGTGACTTTCCTTGGCGTTTAGTGTGTGCCTGGTCTTCCTCCCCCATCACTCAGTATGTCTTCAGGGAATATAAATTAATATTAATATCAGTCTAAGTAACAAATGGTTAGGAAGGAAATAATGTATGGCAAAACTAAATGGAATGATTTCCAAATAATCCACATTAGAAGAAATCACTTGTCATTTATAATAGAGATAGGACTATCCTTATCCAAAGTTGTCCCTCTCTGAAAGCCAGCGTCATGTTCATGAGGGCTCGCAATGCATCTGGACAGCCGAGTCCAGTTCACTCCCTCTTCCAGTACCCCTGTCCCTGGAGCCTCTCTCCATCCCTAGGGCTCTGTGGCACTCAGGCTGCCCGGGGCTCCGCTCTGACAGCCTCCTCCCCTGCCCTGCATCAGGCCCTACCTGCTCTACATTCCCCTCTCCCCAGGGCCCTGTTCTCAGCTGGGAAGCTGATAAACTGCACTCAAGTGATAATGGATGGTAATAAGTTAATGTGTTACCCCTCCTGGTAGCATTTGCATTTTGACAGGGTCTTTCTGAAGAAAAATCATTCTTAACAACAAAATAACTGGAATTGGGAGTGCTCCAGCACCTGCGTCTGGCTGTCTGCGAAAATATATTTGTGACAAGAGGCGTTTTGATACCCTAGATCATAGTTAATTTCTTCCCATTACCAAAGGGCTTCTTAGGGGGCTGCTGGGTGAAGACCCGGAGACGCAGACCAGGGACAGGAAAGTGACCTTTACTTAAAGAAAAGGAAAAGATAACCCCAGAGGCACAACTTCCAGAAATAGAAAGGGCTTGGGTGAGGAAACCCCTGTAGAAAAGGACTGACATTTCTGGGCTGTGAAAGCATCTGCCTCTGCATTAGGAGGCTGGCAAAGGCATTGGACCAATGACTGCTTCTGGGGCAACTCACACTAGACCAGCTGTTTCTGTGGGGCTGACTGCCAGCCTTTGGGATGGGGGTGGGCGGAGCAGTGGATGAGATGCGGGGTTGCCGGAGGTCTGGAGAGCCCCCAGGACAGCCGTGCCCACCTTGGAGCTGTACCAGTCCTCTGGTGGCCACAGGTGTTCTCCCTTAGAGCTGGCAGGTGCCGCCAGGCCACATTGCAGGGTCACCAGCTCCCACCGTCCTAAGCAGTCTCAAGCAGACTGTTCTACCTTCTACTCCAGGGCTGGACTGGCTAGAAACAGGACCTTGGTCCATGGATGCTGTATCTTAGCCCAGACTCCACCAGCTTCCCCTTGTTCCTTGCAAGACGAACCATCTCACTCCTCAGCTATATTCCCTGCTATGGAGGAACTCTCTTCCTGCCTCCCCTCTCTGCCTCTACCTCTCACTTTTAGGGAGAACTTGGTTCCCGAAGCTCAGAAAAACAGCACTGTCTACCCCAGGCCTCTCACTCCACAAATTTCCCTTTTATGGGACTCAGAATGATCAGCTGTCCACGGCAAACAGGATCCTGCAGCCAAGCCCTTAGCTGGTGTGTATGGAGCACAGGACTGCAAGTACATCAGAACAAATACCTTTCTATAAAACAACTCTGAGAAGCTGTCTACTGGCCACGATGGCAGGGATGCAGGGAGCTGGTCTAGCAGAGGAGGCAGGACCTGAGAAATGTTGGTCAAAATATAAACAATTTCAGTTAGTCAGGAGGAATAAATCCAAGGGCTCTATTGTACAACATAGTGATTGTTGTTATTAGGAATGTACTGTACACTTAAAAATTGCTAAGAGAGTAGAATATTGTGAGAGTTAACTGACTGTGTCAACTTGAGTACAAAATGCCCAACTAAATTGGATCAGCATAGTTCTGGGTGTACAGCACCCACCATAGGGAGGACTGTCTCCAGAATGGTATAAAAGGAAAACAAAGAAGGAGGGCTGCTTCTGTGTCTTTGGAGGAGCTCCAGTCTTTGCCTTCACTTTGGACGTTGCTTCTTGGCTTACAGCGCAAACCTTCAGCCTTCTATCACAGACCCTTAGGCCTCCTGATACAGACTCACCTGGGACACTACTGTAGGCTCCAGGCCTTCAGCTGGATCGTTCAGATCCCCAGCGCTTAGACAGCCGTTCTGCACGCTTCCACGCCTGACTCTGTGGGTGGCCATTGTAGGTCAATCTTCTAAATTCTTGTGGGTTTTTTTTCACTTCTTTTATTTTAAATTTTATTTTAGTGGTACATTTTAGATATACATAATGAAACATTCATCATAGGGGATTTGTACCTGTACATGATGTATCTTGCTTCTTCTTTTTTCCCCATTCCCCTCCCCTCCCTTCACCCCTCCTCCCTCCTTACTTACAAAAGCTTTGCTTCTGTTTTTTTCTTCTATTCTTTTTTTTCTTGTTCCTCTGTTCCTTTCCCACTCCCCCCCCGTTCCCCTTCCCATTTGAACAATTTCTTCCCTTTCCCAATATAATACATTTTAGTCCTTACTTACACTTTCAGTTTCTCACACCAGAGAAACAATGCAGTATTTAAACGTGTTTATGATTTATTTCACTTAAGAGTATGGTCTCAGGATGCATCCATTTACCTAGAAGTGTCTCAAGCTTACCGTTCTTTATGACAGAGTAGTACTCCATTGTATAAAAAAACCCCACATTTTATCTATTCATCAGGTGATGGGCATTTGGGCTGTTTCCAAGTTTTAGCTATTACAAACTGTGCTGCTATGAAATGAGTGTGCATATATTGCTGTAGTATGATGCTTTTAATTGTTTTAGGAGGATACCAAGAAGGGGAATAGCTGGGTCAAATAGAACCTCTAGTTTTATTTTTTTGAGGAATCTCCACACTGATTTCCATAGCAGTTGTACTAGTCTACATTCCCACCAACAGTGGAGAAAGGTTCCTTTTTCACCACAGTCCCTCCAGCATTTGTTATTAACTGATTTGTTGATAATAGCCATTCTTTCTGAGTGAGGTGGAATCTCATTGTGGTTTCAATTTGCATCTCTCCAATGACTAGTGATGTTGAACATTTTTTCATATGTTTATTTGCCACTTCTACTTCTTCATCTGAGAAGTGTCTGTTCATTTCAGCTGCCCATTTTAGGAATGAGTCTTTAGATTTTGGGGGTCTGATTTTTTTTGAGTTCTTTATATATTCAAGATAGTAGTCCTTTGTCTGAGGAACAGCTGGCAAAAATTTTTCCCACTCTGTGGGTTTTCTCTTCACTCTGTTGGTGGTCTCTTTTGCTGTGCAAAAACTTTTTAGTAAGATAAGATCCCAGTTGTTGATTCTTTGTGGTATTTCTTGGGCAACTGGGGATTTGTACATAAAGTCTTTGCCTACACATACATCTTCAAGAGTTCTACCTAGTCTGTCTTCCATCAGAGTTAGTGTTTCTGTTATAATATTTAGATCTTTCATCCATTTTGATTTTAGCTTAGTGCATGGCGAAAGATAAGGATCTAGTTTTAATCTTTGGAATGTGGAAAGCCAGTTTTTCCAGCACTGTTTATTAAAGAGGATACCTTTCTTCCAATGAGGGTATTTGGCCCCTTTGTCAAAAATAAGGGGACTGAGAGCGTTTTGGATTTGTTTCTACATCTTCTAATCTGTTCCATTGATCCTCGGGTTTTTTTTTTGTTTGTTTGTTTTATTTTGTTTTGGTTTTTTTGCCAGTACCATGCTGTTTTTATCACAGTATCTCTGTAATGTAATTTCAGGCCAGGGCTTGCAATGGCCCCTGCTTTGCCTTTGTTGTCTAGAATTGCTTTTGCTATTCTAGGTTTCTTCTGGTTCCAAATGAATTTTAGAATTGTTTTTTCTAATTCTGTGAGGTATACTATTGGTATTTTGATTGGGATTACATTAAATCTGTATGACAGTTTTGGGAGTATGGCCATTTTCACTATATTGGTTCTTCCTACCCAAGATAAATTCTTATCTATTTGTATATCTTGCATTAAATCTGTTTCTCTAGTAAGCATGGCCTCATACAATTATTCAAAGTGTTTTTACCATGCTGTGTTTTGGATATGGTTTTGTTATTGGGTAGAATATTCCAAATAAACATTACCAGGTTCTGGATTGCTCACCCTGCCTTCTAGAGTTGGATTCCAGGTTCCTCCCACCCCAAACAAAGGGAGATTGGGAGAGAAATGAATGAATTTGGGCAGAACAAAGAAAAAAAGTAGAAAAAAGTTAAAATAAAATAAAAATATGTGCTGCATCTGAGAGATGTGGTATGGGTCATCTTGGAAAAATATGATACCACCAGCTCCTCATGGCTTCCTTTATTTATACTGTCTAAATCACAAGGAAACCCACAAGAACTTCTACATCTGGGTCCTGAAAGGTGGTATTGGGATCTTGCGCCTCAGGCTGACGTCAGGTCTAGGCCATTCTTAAGAGAAGCAGCATCTGTTTGGGATTTTGTAATTAACAGGTCACACCTACTTTCCCAGCCAGCTTTAGCCACGTCTCTCTCCTACCTCAGTTTGTGTGTGTCCCCCAAGGGTTCATGTGTAGGACCTTGGTCCTCAGTGTGGTGTGGACTTTTAAAAAGCAAGACCTGGAGAGAGATCCTTAAGAAATCAAAGAACAATGTCCTCTGATGGAATTAAAATAACTGTTTTGAAACCCTGAGTCAGTTCTCTCTGGTTTGGGTTATTAGGAATGGGAACCCCACTCCTGAACTTCTCTCTGGTTTCTTTTCTAGTTGCATGTTCTCTCCCTCTGGCATGTGCCAGTGCCATCCACCACTAGGCCCTGTAAAGAGACTAAAGCAATAGGGCCCTCAGGTCTCGGACTTATAACCTCTGAACCTGAGCTAAATGAATGAATTTTCTTTATAAAGTACCTGTCTTCAGTATTTTGTTACAGTAATGAAAAATGGACTAATACTCCCAAAAATGATAAGTATGAAGTAATATATGTGTTAATCAACTTGATTAGCCATTCAATTATATTCCAAAATATAATGAATGATGTCGTAGACAGTTGTGGTGCCATGGGCCTGTAATCCCAGCACTTCAGGAAGGTGGGGCAGAAAAAACACAAGTTCAAGCCCAGCCTGATAATTGAGAGACTTAGTGAGACCTTGTCTCCAAAATGAAAAAAAAAATTTTTTTTAACTAAAAAAGGGCCGGGGATGTAGTTCTGTGTGAGAGCCTTGGCAGGAGTTGGGGGGGCTTCATCTCCAGTTACACACACACACACACACACACATACCCACATCATATTGTATGCCATAAATATGTGCAACTTTTATCTGTCCACTTAGAAATAAAATAAATTAGAAGAAAATTTAAAATATACTAAGTCCAAGTAACCTTGGAGGTAGAATTAACTCAAACAAATGACGATGATAGGTAAGTGGGTTTTAGCTCAACCAAAACAGCTTTCAAACAGGCAGTACTATCTAAAAATAATGGGCTATCTTGGGAGCTAGTGAGATCACAGTCCCTAGAGGCAGACAAATAGGGGATCAAAACCACCTAGAAGACAGACAGCCATGAGCAATCAAGCACTAGAAGGTGGCTGGCTGAGTTAACTTCTAATGCTTGTTTAAAGACATCGTGTTTGTAAAAAGCTTCTGATTGGTTGGCTGAATATTGATTGAACACCCTTACCCCACTTAGAATCACCACATCAGGCTGGGAGGGACAGTGAGGTAAATTAACATTTATTGAAAATCCATTAGGTACTGGGCACATTATCTTTAATCTTCACAAGTGTATGAGGAAGGGCTTATTATTCCTGTTTTACAGTGAGAAAAGTCAATTTCAGAGATGCCCAGAATCTTGTCCAAAGTCACAGTGTATAAGCAGGTAGTACAGCCAGCATGGAAGTCCAGGGACGTTGGTGGTCACACTGACTGGGCCCCCCTTCTCCTTAAGAAGTTAATGTTACCTTCTGTCTGTTCCACCCTCCCGGAGGCTCTTCTTCTTTGCCTCCATGGAGAGTGAACTTGTGCAGGGGTCTGACTGATCTGTCAGAATATATCACTAAAACTGACTCGTCAGGCAGAAGGGTTCATGTGTTGTTGTGCCAGACACCCACCAGCCAGGGCAGCTTCTACCAAGCAATTAAGAAAATGTATTAGTCTAGGCAAGTGGAACCTGAGATGGGGTTGTGTAGGAGCCGGTGTGTTTTTCACTATTGCCGCTGCAACAAGAGGCATGATGTCAGGTGTCAGGAAAGCTGCCACTTTGGCAGTTTACAGGCAAATTGCAGTATTGTTTACAGCAGCCCCTGCATCCCCAGGGGGATCAAAGACCTAGCCATGCGGCAGCTTCTCTGGCGAAGAAACACCAGGTTAAGCAGTGATGTGGGTCCGTGGCTGGTTCTCGGATGCAGTGGCCAGCTCAGCTGTGGGGGGAGAGGACCAGGTAGCAAGGTACCTCTACAGGCAGGACTTCTTGCTGCCTTAGGTCGTTGCTGGTGGACACCAGCCTTTGCGCAAGCAACAGAACTCCTCCCTAATAATCTAAGTGCTGCCTTTACCGTAACCTTAATGTCTTTCCATTCACTTTAATCTCATGGAGAAACTGAGGCAAACCAGACCTGAAAACAGCTCAAGAGTTAGCTCAGAGCTGGACTATTTGGTCACAAGTCCAGTGGAAATGAGTGGATTTCTTTGTTCCTTGTTTCACTGAAAAGAAACTAGAGATGGCAAAAAAGATGAGGCCAACCATTCTCAGAAGGCCCAGAGAAGTAGCCAGACTTGACAGAGGAAGGGCAGGTACCCCAGCCCCGCCCACAAGCATGAGACCTGGCATCTCTGGCCTGACCTTTTGGCTTTTATACTTTGGCCCACCAAGACCCTCACTTTGACCTGGGAAACTACAGAATGTGGGCTCCTGGCCCCTCCTTAGCCCTTTCTCTGCAGGGTCATCTCAGTGGGCCCACATCTTTCTGTGATCCATCTTCATGGAAAGTGAAGTGACTAGACCGGCCAAGGAAGTACGTGCTGAACCTGAACCCTGAATGGGGGACTCATCTTAGCAGAGGCTCAGAAATTCTCATACTATTTATGAGATGGTTAAATCCTAGCACTTTCAAGTCAGTAGGACCCTGCCTTGCGCAGGCTGAGAGTAACATCCTGGCAGGCAGGGGTTAGACAGTACAGCTGAAGAAGGGTGCTGACAGCAAGCAGCATTTCATCTGTGTAACAGCTGTTCCCTCTTCTCCTTTCAAGGGTCCTGTCATGGGCCTAGGACCTGATGCACTGATCGAGACTGGGGACAGTTTCCAAGTGAAATTCTATCCCATGGACAGGACATGTGTTCATTCATTGCTCAGCTTGTCAGCCTGAGCTTCTCCACCCTGCGGGGATGAGGCAGGAGGAGTAAACAAGCAGGTTAAAAGTAGGGGCACGGATTCGTAATCAGGATTTACCAGATCCTCTTAGAGGGAGTCAGCATTTGTGGGGCAATGAGATTATTTACAGAACAATGAACAGTAGCAATAGCTGGAGAAAAATAGAAACTTGAGAAGCGAGGGAAGGGAGCAGGTGTGGGAAGTGACTCCCAGAGACCTTCTTGTTCTTGAGCCCCTGGAAAAATGATTTTTGGACCACAGCGGATATCAAACGTACTTTTCAGGAACTGTTAGCATCACGTGTTAGTTCTGAATCTTGAATCTTGAGTTGAGTAGACAATGGTTTATAGATTAAAAGGAAAAGTTTTTGGCTTATTTACATGTAAGGATTTTTGCTGTCTTTCTCTATGTAAAGATCAGATGACGGTGCAGACATCTCAAGCCCTTCAAATAAAGGAGCAAAAAAAAAAATGTGGAAATCAAAAAGGTCACTCCCAGCCAGTCTGGGGCAAGGGTCCCGAATCCCACAGTGGTTCCATCAGGCCCAAGTTGCTGGTCAGCTCTCTGCCCTCTGAGTCCTCTTACCCTTTGTCCAGAGGCCTCCCTGGCCCCAGGCTCACACCAAAACTCTCAAGGGCTCCAAACTGGAGAGGATAAGGCGGGGGTAGGGGAGGAGAGTGCACTTTGTTGTTTACAGCTAAGCACTAGTGTCTGAAAGCCTCAAACTAAAAACATCAATAATTCATACATTCATATGCTGAGGAGTATTTCTCCTTTTGTCACATTTCTGGCCAGTTGATTTCCCCTGGCCACAAACTTGCTGGTTTTAGAACATCATTAATAACAAACCGAGTCTGGTAAAATCTACCCTGGGATGGGGGACATTGGCTAGGAGAGGTTCCTGACCTTGTTTCCCTTGAGAAAAGGGTCACTGAGCAGTCACAGCAGCGGAATGCGTGTATGTGGCTGGGAGCCTACCTCCTCTGCCTTGGTGACTAAGGGAATACGGAACTGAGCCAAAAGAGGTGACTGTGTGTCTCCTCCATCTATTACCAGATCTTTCTGATACAGATACTGGAGAAGAAGGAAGGTAAGATGTAGCTCGGGGGTCTCGGGGTAAGAATACAAAGTTGGAGCCCTCTTTGACAGCTTCCACTTTCTTCTGTTACCTCACCCCAGCATCCTAACTCAAGAGACTTCCATATCTGAGCCCCAAGTCCCCCTGGGATGAGACTGGTCAGGACCTCTGGAACTAGCCAAAGAGCTGGAAGCTCAAAGTGAAACGTGGACCCTCTTCAAGTAGAATCCTTGCACTTCTTCCAGAAAACCAGGAGTGGTGGGATGGACCACCTGTAGGTATCTTTGGGGCTGCCTCC
This sequence comes from Hystrix cristata, assembly GCA_004026905.1. Taxonomy (NCBI): domain Eukaryota; kingdom Metazoa; phylum Chordata; class Mammalia; order Rodentia; family Hystricidae; genus Hystrix; species Hystrix cristata. Next base: position 77,150 of record PVJO010004333.1, read on the forward strand.
CTCCTGTAAGCCCGTTCTGTGCATCTCTTCCTGAGCAGACAGGGCCCCATCATCTCTCTCTGCCTCTTCAGTGAGCCTCTGGGCAGCACGCTTAGTGTTAGTCACAAAAGGCTTGTTGAATGAGTAAGTGGAAGCAATATGGTCTGACAAATCATAAATAGTGAGTGAGGCATCACCACTGCCTTGGGACTCTTAGATTTATAGTGGCCCAAAGGCACGAGGCTCTAATGGTAGGTTTCAGACAACGTAAGAGAATGACTAGATAAGGTGTGTACCACCTGACGGGGTGTCCTTGAAATCAGATGGCTAGAACTGACTTCGTATACATAAAGCTGACTTTGATTTTAAAAAAACCTGCTGTCACTGTGCTGGGGAGAAGGCCGCTGGACAGGTGTTAATAGACAGTAGCAGAACATCTGGCCCTGAATAGTATGCCTGCTGGAGGAGAGGGAACCACACTCTCACCCCCATCCCAGGAGCATGAAGCCCCAAGACTTGTATGCCAGGAAGCCCATGCCACCCGCACCCATGGAGCCTCCCCACCCCATCCTGGCAAGATCAGTGCTCTTGTAAGAATCCTGTTATGGGGGATTCAATCAGGGGTGAACAGCCTGACGTTTCTGCTTTTATCACCAGCCTGGTGAGCAGGAATGCTAACCGGGGTCAGGGCCTCCCTGGGGCGCTCTGCTGTGCTAATGCGATGGCAAAGACCTTTTTGCTCCCTCCCAGGCCCATGGTTTATATCCTTAGAAATCTCCTGGTTGGCCTGATATTGATTTGGCTTTGAAAAAAGTCAGTAAATAATGTACACACATAACAGGCCTGAAATAGATAGAATCTGTCCTCTGTCATTGTAGCACATGTTTCCTCCAGCTGGGTCCATTTTAAACATGGCTCCTCCAGGTGGGGCCCAGGGCCCTGAGCTGCTTGCTGTAACCAGCCTGTGTATTACAAGACCACGGGAGCCCAGCGACAGTGGGCAGCTTGTCATGGTGTTTTACGGGGAGGATAAATATTTGTGTTATACTGTCACGCACAGCTGGGAGCTCCAGCCAGCTTTATGGCCAGGCCTGGGGAGATTTGACAGTGGTGTTGCACCAGCTACAGGGAAATGTACTTTTCTGGTGGCATTATAAGGAAGCAGTTTGTAATGAGGGTAAAGAGAGAGTTGTTGGGCTTGGTTGGGGGAGTATAAAGCCATCCCAAATGGGTTTATCCTACACACCTCACCAGACAACACAGGTTGGACCACCCACCCTCTTCCCATGAGCTTTTTCATCCCAAGTGGTGGTTATTTCTGCAGAGGACCTCAAAAGGTCTGTCTAATCCACATGAACCAACTGAGGCTGGAGATGCTGAGCATTTTGCCCAAGATCACCCAGTCATTAGTGTCTGTCTGCATGGGTATCTTCCTATTTAAAACTTCCAAAGAAAGGTTTTTTCTAAACTTTTTCTGAACTTCAGAGGATTTTATAGCTCTTGATCTTTTTTCCCCCATCTCTAGAAAGCATCAAATCCCTAGTTCTGGATAGATGTTCTGTCTTGGGCAGAAGGGTAAAACCACTTAAACTTTTCATCCACATCCTACATTCCCTGTTCTACATTTCTCACCTACACTTTCATATTTTCCCCTCATTCCCCTAGAAAGAAATTGACTCTTACTAAGCACCTAACATATGCCAAGTTGTTTTCAATTTACAGCAACTCTATGAGGCAAGGATTATTATTCCCATTGCTAGCGTAACTGGTGTATTGAGTAAACAGGACCCGTGAGACAGATTCAGAGGGAAAATTTGTTTTTATCTGCCACTGTCCCTTTAAACATATTCAAGGGCTTGTTCTTTCTCTTGACAGTTAGTAAATTCTCTAACTTTTCTGCTCAATCTTACAGAATATGAGTCATTTTAAGTCACCAATGTAGTATCTCAAATCAGCAATTATAAATGTCCAGTTCGATATAATAATCAACACGTTGATCTATATACACTGATATATTAATTAGGCTATTATAGGTGTATGCTGCGCTACCAGAGAGCTCTAAGAGCTCAGTGATCGATGCATGTGTTGTGTTTCTCCCTCATTCGGGGTTCGCGGTGTGATTCTTCCAGGCAGCTGTGCCCAGTGTGGTGACTCAGGGGTTCAGGCCCTTTGACCTGCAGTTCTGCTACCTATGCAAAACTTCACTCTGGGCGACTGGGAAGCAGAGTCCCTAGAGAGCCTCAGTCTGCACACCACACACAGCACTTCCGATCTCATTTCCTTTCCCAAAGCTAACTACATTGTCTCCCCTGACTTCAGAGGACTGGGAGGTGTGTGCCTCCCAAGGAAGAAAAATGAGAACTTGGTGAACACAAGACCATGTCTCTGCCACTAAGGTAACCCTTCTCCCTGCTGCCTGGCTGCCATTGGTGCAGACAGGCCCCATGGCAGAGAAAAGGGGATGGCGCCGGCTTTCTCCTCCTTCTTCAAGCACCTTGTCTTGGCTCAACTCTCTCTGATCCCCGGGGAGTTGCAGGCATGAGATGGAGCAGTCCGGAAGAACAGGAGAGTTTTCTCTGGACAGGTACGATAGTGGAAAGGCATGTCAGACTTCACAGCATGTCAGAGACCTCTGGAAAGCAGACGGTGTTTCCTCTGACTCAGGCTCTGCATTGCCTTCCCGTTTGCCACCCCTATCCAGCAGGCCTGGTTTTCTGATAGCCACTTCACACAGGCCCTCCCTATTGGACTTTCACTGGGATTCCCTCAGGCAAGATTTGCAGTGGATTCAGGGCAATTCTCGCCCAACTGGTACTCCTGTTGCCTACAGAAATACTCCTGACTTGTTCACTCTGACAGTCTGCTGGAGCAAGGCCAGTGTCAGTGCAATGGCAACTCCCCTTATCTCCACAACTCTCTTTAGCGCCTTAGCTCCTGCCAGGCCCTCTGGCCTTGGGGGTTCCATGGGCCTGAATCAGACATCAGCTCCTGGGTCTTCATAACTACAGGGAGCAATGTCTGGCGGCCTCTCCGTTGACTTCAGGTGAAGGGAAAGTACCTCCACTCCTCTCTCTTGGGCAAGGGGAGTCACCTTTAAATTCTCTTAATTTCGAACCAGTTGATAATATATGATTCACTTACTATGAGCGAGGAATTTGGAGAGTTGTGAGAATGAAATTCTGGATAGCACTCTGTAAATTCTATGTGTGGACTCACGTACCTCAATCAGTTTAACACCCTGTAACACAACCGACAGCAATTCAACCCAACTCAAGCAGTCTATGCAAAATGGAGGGTTTATTACAAAGATATTGGAAGGTGTCATGGAACCCAGGAAGATGACTTCAACTTGAGTTAGGAACTGCCATAACAGGTCTCAAATTCCTCCAGGATTCTCTCCATATCACACGTTTCCACTTTTCTTCAGAGCCTCCATTTCATCTTTTCTTCTCTCTGCAGATAAATTGACTTCTTTCCTTCAGTTTCTGCTCTAGTCACTGGAAATATGGCAGCTACCAAAACAAATCAGGGGAGAGAGGGAGAGGGGGAGAGAGAGAGAGAGAGAGAGAGAGAGAGAGAGAGAGAGAGAGAGAGTTAGTTTTCTATATTCTCAGGCCCACAAACCAAAAAATTCTAGGGAAAGGGGTACAGGAGCTTGGCTTGGTCCCAGAGTCCTCACCTGGACCAGTCAGCTTTGGTTTGGGGGCAGGGACTCACTAAGCACGACCTTTTTCCCTGCAGCTAGGTGGTGTGGAGGTGGGAAATCTCAGAAGGCAGCAGGTATTAGTTGCCCCTGGGCAGACTTCCAGATGCTCAGTCACTTGAATTTATGCTAATGCGCCTGGTGGTTCAAACTCTAACTTTAGTAGCATTAGAAGGGGAGATGTGGTTCTGGTTTGTGCAAAAGCCTGTAGAAACCAGGCTAGTTACAGAAGCTCCCTCTTCTTGCCTCTTTTGTACCAATCATAAAGCATTTATCACATATTTCCTTTAATTGTAAGATACATGCCCAAGAGTCTCACTCTTCAAAGAATATTGTGAATATCTAAGGGCTAGAAGTATGTTTTTGTCACCTTTATATATCTTAAATCATCTTAAATAGTGCTCTACATTTAACAGCAATGTAAAAACAAGTGAATGAATGATTCTAGAGAACATTTTCCCTCTCTGTTAACCTGTTGAAGATTTACTTGAGAATTATGAAACGAAAAATACTCATGCATCTTGACAGAATGTATTACTTTCTTCCCAGAAAATATACATGAATAAGGTAAAAGTTTAAAATAACTTTCAGCATTTTGCATGTAGAAGATACTCAACAAATGTTTGCTGATTGCCTCACAGACACTAAGAACCATGCCTCCTATTGATCTCGCTTCATTTCCATGTCCTCGACCAATGGCCTCCCGCTAGATGGAATTCTTCCATCTGTCCAAATGACCTATATCAACTGTGGTCACTCAGGTACTGAGATTTGCTGAGAGAGGCATTAGTAGAGCTGTTTTCTCAAAAGATTGCACTCCTCCATTTTGGTTTCAGTGGAGTTAGAGTTCAGTAAAGAATTCTCCAGAGCAAGGGAAATGGGGTGCTGACAAGAGAAGGGAGGCAAGTATGGAGTTGTCTTGACTTTAGACTTGCTTTCTTATTCCACCTGCTTAGAAGAGATGCCTGGAGTTGAGTGCAGATACTTCACTAAAAAGATGGAGCCAAGAGCAGTCTAGGGAGAAGGTCAGAGGGAGGAGTCTGACAAGGCAGAAGTTTGTTCTGTATCAGGCACTAGAAGGAAGCCAAAACCTGGAAAAGTGTATTGTTACTTACAAATTCCATTAAGACTCTATTGGGGAAAGAGAGAAAGGTAGTGCTTGCTAATTTCAGGAAGTGACTGAGTAGTTACAAGTACCCAAAATTAATTGATGGTTTTAAGGAAGAAATAGAGTATAGGTAACACTGAGTCATAAACCTATCGTTGAGAAAGAGAAAGACTATTAATTCTCATGATTCCTCATACCACAGGACAGAAAAGTAATAGTTCAAGTTGTGTATGATGAAATCTAATGCTGTGGCATAATTTTTTCTCATCGATCGGTTCCCAGCCTATCTCCGATGATTTATAGGAACAACGGGACGGAGTGTTCACAGGAGGATGGCCAGGGCTGGAGAGGTTTATGTGCAATACTGGTTTCCAGAGTTAATAGATTTTCAATTATGGCTATGGAATAGTGTTACACTTCTGGAGGCAACAAGCCTGAAATTAAGCCACTCCCAGCTCACTGGGCCCCACCTATCACCCCAAGCTAGGCTTCTGAGCAGGATAGGAGAAGTTTCTACCACGATCAGTTTCCTGGACATGTCTGCCTGGAGAGTGTCCAAGTCCCATCCTCCATCAAGAAGCCTAATGGCCCTGAAATACTCATTCTCACATTCCTGCAGCTGAAAAACTAGAAGAGACATGGCTCATAGAACCAGAATTACACCTATTCCACCCAATGCCATGTCGTAGTTTATCAGAGATTTATTCAAGAAACAGTCCAGAATCAGAGGTGGGAGGACTCTATAGGGGCTGAGAGTCTAGCCAGGAAGGAAATAGTAGAAGAGACCCAGGATCAGAAATCAGAACAAAAAGGCATCAGAAAATGATTTAAAAACTCTAGGGCGGGAACCACAAACCCTGTTCATTGCTGTATTTTAAACACTTAGCATGGTGTTCGGCACAGCAGGCACTCAAGTATTTATTGAATGACACCAGGCTGTGAAGTCTGTTAGTAGAACAGCAAAGAACTTCACTGCTCACCGAATATTCATATTGTCCTCCACCTCCCTGGCCTTCTTGCCCTGAAGTGGAGCCATTGACAACTGGGAGTAGTGACATAAAGCCCTGAAGATCAGAGCACACCTCTCCAGCTATTTCTTCTCCTGCTGTGGTATCTGTGGATGCTCACATTTCAGATGAAGCACTACAAGATGTGGGGGACTCATCAACTTGGGTTCCTCGTAACCAACTGTCTTAGTCAGCTGAAGCTGCTAAAACAAAATAACATAGATTGGGGGCCTTAAATGTTAGACATTTATTTCTCACATATCTCGAGCCTGGGAATTCCTGGATCATGTTAAGCAGATATGGTGTCTGGTGAGAGCTCTCTTTTTCTTTTTTTTAGGTAAGGTGGCTGATTTTTCACTGGGTGCTCACATCATCATTAATTGGTTTGAGAAAATGGAAATGGGAGGGGGAAGAAGGGATGGAGAGGGCAAGAGGGATGGAGAACACACTCTAGTCTCTCTTTCTTTTGAGGACCTAATTTCCTCCCAAAGGTCTCATCTCCTAATACCGTCATATAAAGAGGGGGATATTCAATCCATAACGCCAGTTCAATCCCGTGGTTTCCTTCCAACCCTCCCTTTGCATCCTTTCACCTTCTTTGGAAGTTAAGTCATTTCATTTCACAATCCTTGAGTTCGCTGACTCATCTTCATTGCCATTACCCTCCATCTTCCTTTTCATTCCCCTCATTCATTACAGATTTATTGGCTGGCTCCAAAATTTTTTTGTTCCCCAGCTCCTACAGCATGTTTCACATCCATGCAAACTATCTATTCAAATCCCTAGTCAAAAAATGTCTTGACTACATCACTTCCAACAGCATTCAGCCACATTAGTTAGCATCACCCAGACCTCCTATCACCACAGTTTGGGCCGTAACATCACATAATTCTTTCAGCGTTAGCAATGCAAATTCCAACAGACCAATTTACCTTCCTTTCTCTCTCTCCTATTATGCTGTTGTTAGACTTAGAGCTTCAAGTGTAGCCTATGTGTGTGCCTCTCCTACTGGCTCTTTTCTTCCTCTCTGTATTCTCAGCACTTAGTACAGTGTACAGCCTGGGGAGTTATGCAAAAGATGTTCTTGAAAAATGAATGAGCAAAGTACTATCCCTGCACACCTGGTGGATTCTTTCAGAGCCTCTTAAAGTGCTTCATAGTAAAGGAAATCGTAGCTTCCTCTTGGGAAGAGACAGAGAAAAACCAAAAGATCAGAATACTAATGATGGTGCCATTATCAGACACCTACATGATGTATCTTCCATAAGCCCCTTGAACTCCAACTTACTTAGGTCTTTTTTGGAGAATTGTTAATAAGGATCAAAGGAAATCTTGAATGTAAAAATGATTTAAAAATATAAAGACTCCTATAAAAACAGGAATCATGGGTTTCCTATTGTATGTACCAACCAGTCACACTCACAGTATTCACTGTAGAGGAAAAACTGGGTAAATCTTGGACATCGAATACCCCAGAAGCCAAAGATGAACCATCAGGTCTCCAGATCTGCACAGTCTGCTTCTTTCAGTCTTGCCATTCCTTTATTTCCCACTCATCCTTTTCTTACTGTGATCAGCCACTCACAAAGACACAGGCCTCGCCCTCGTGGAGCTCACTCTCTTGGTAGAAACAGATGAGGGAACAGTTAATTGCAACCAGAGTGATAAGAACAAAATAGATGTGTGTGCAGAGGATGGAGGAATGCCAATTCTCTTGGGAGAAAGGGACATGGGAGAGTTTAAATTCTCAACAGCTACACAGAGCAGCTATCCTGGTGGCGTAGTGGTTAGGCTGGTGTCTTTGGGGAATGAAGGCGCGGGAAAAGGGCTGAGCACAATTGAGAATTGCACTCTTGTTCCTTAACTTCTCCCTCAATTCCTTTTCTTGTGCTGTGTGGACACGACTGGAAAGGTTGCGCAATGATCCCGCTCAACAATCCTGTGACGCACAGGACCACCGCTTGCTTCTGTGTAAATTACAGCCGAGGCTTCTGAAGCAAAGCGCACATTACCTGTCACACCTGGAAAAGATGTAGAGGAGTATCCGAGCCTGAGGAGGGGCATGAGGTCCTCTCAAAGCATCTGCAATTGGCTTCAGAGATTCAGGGAAGGCTTAGTATCCAGGTGACCAGTCGCTTTCCAACTTGAATCCTTCCTGTACTGGGGACTCCCTGCAGTGCCGGCCAGAGATCTGTACCTTGTTATGGTAGATTCCCAGCCCAATGAATGGAAATTAAATGCTGTCCACATAGACGCTGAGCAGAGGCACTGCATGCCCAGCCGTACAGGCAAGACTTGGGATGACAGAGAGAACAGAAATTACTGCCCTGTGATGAAAGCCTGACAAATCAAGAGCACTCCGGGACCCAGCTGCTTTACAGACAGACAGGCCGTTCTTATCTAGAGGGGCTTGAGTCTTCCTCCCTGCATCTATGGGGCCCTCTGAGCCACCCCAGCATAGTTCAGGCTGCTATATCTAGGGAGCACATTCACCCCACTTCATCCTGAATGATAGATCTGAAGAAAGATGTGAGCCAGCTATTTTATTGCCCCAGGCTTCCAGAACTTATTTTGGGCAAACGGGGCATTTTTAGTAACCCAGGGACAGAAAAGATCGAGGTCTCAAATCTAACTTCTAGACTCTAACCTAGGCTCATAGGTGAGTGTCTGTCTTTCCCTGCCTCTCTTTTTCTCCCCCTCTCTGTCTGTCTCTCTTTCTCCATCCTCCTCATCTCCCTCCCACTCTAATTGTGTGTAGGAGCTGGGGGCATTGAAGGGGGCAGCAGGGAAGAGTACATCCAAGTGTAATATTCAGTAGCAAAGTCAACATTTTTAATTGCTTTTCTATTTGCTTCTCCTCCTACCCTTTTCTACTTGTAACTATGGAAACTTGTAATAAATGTCCATTTAGATACATAAAGGGAACAATTTCATAAATGAAACATAATATATTCTCATTAGGCCCATGCTTTGTTCTCTTCCCAAACCACTGGCTGACTGGTGGCATCATGGGTGGCATCCATGGCTTAGCAAAGAAGAAACTGCACCATCAAAATCCATTGCAAACCCACCATCTGGAGCCCTCTCAGTGTATGTGACCCTGTCTGTATGGGATAGAAGAGGCATGTCCCTTCCTAAAGGTGGAACAGCAAATCCAATGCCTCTGGAACACTCAAGGAAACAAATTTCCAAAGTATAGGGAGGTTTAAGACACACAGATACGTACCCTTCATTCTCATCCCCAAAGAGAAGATGACCCAGGGAGGAAGAAATCATGCTACAGAAAAGCTCTCCACAGAGCTTAGAATCAAGGACCCACACATCTGAATATTATTGTTAAAGAGCAAATAACAGCTGTGGTGGCAGGCCATGGAGTCCCTGAAGCCACAGCATGAACATGATACATCTTCCTCTCAGCTTTACTGAATGACAAAGTGTTATTTTTATATTAAAACAAATATACATTACGGAGAAGAATGCAATACTCTGAAGAATTTTTATAATACCCCAAAAGACTAGAAGGAATTTGTGCCATAGGGGGCAACTTTATAACTATACTCTAGGACTGAGAATATTCCCTTTCATTCAGCACTTCAGAATAGTTCACAAAAATTTGAGAGGTTCTTCCCAGCAATCCCTCCTTTGGATGTGAGACTGGGTATAAGGTATCACCTTTTCTAAAGATCCATTAAAGTCATTCTTTAGCATCTTGGCAAACAATTTATGAAACCAATTCTAAAGTCACTCAGTTTCAAAGCAGGATGCAGAAAAACAACATGTAGTTCCTCTCACCTTGCTCAAAATGACCCCAGAATACTTTCATACTTATCTTGTAGGCTTCCAGTTCAAGGGCTGAGTTCTGAGAAGACACAATTGTTTCTAAATGCCTGAATGTCACTCACTAAATGGGGAAAACCCAATCATGTTCACCAGCATGGAGCCAAGAATGGACTCAATCAATATTCATTTTCTTTCTACTGAAAAGAGATGACAAAGGAACTTGTCCAACAGGGCAGGCTTTCAACTTGAGCAACACTAATTGATGAGATATTTGGCAGGTAGACTTGAATTCCCATACCTGCCTCCTTCCCCTGTGCCCTCTCTTGTCCTTGCTGTTCCCTACAACTCTGACCGGAAACTGTGAGCTGTCTCTGTGTGTATTCCAGTAGCAGCTGGGCCCTATTTGAGGTTGAGCTAAGGTTCTGACTCTAAGGACAGAGGCAATCTCTACGTCCAGTCTCCAAGGTCAAATATTGCCGAGGCAAGAAGGTCCCATGCCTGTCCCTGAGTTTCTGTAGAACACAACCAGGAAAACTTTCCTATCCTCAATTTTTTAAAAAGAAAAAGGTGGGAAACTGGGAACACAACAGGAGCTATCCTTGGGGAGGCAAGGTCTAAGCATCAAAGCGAGTACTTTTCCCGTGTCTTTTGTACAGAGCTAGGTGGCTGTCCTTTCTGTCCCAAGCAAAGTGCTTGAAGGACTTCAGCCACCCTGAAATGTGCCACTTTAGCACGCTGGTTATTTTGAGCTGTTACTTGAGAAACAGCAGGTACAGGAAGGACTGTCTGACCTCCCTTTCCTACCTAAAACAGGTCACAAAATTTCCCGTGAGAAAAGTACCAGGTAATAAATTCTTACCATGAGAGCCTGGGAGTTCGTGCCATAATGGATCTGTGCAAACAAATCTACTAATAAAAGCTTTGTCTTCCATAAAGTCTCCCACAGATTTCCTAGTCACTTTCCCATATTTACCACACTCAGAAACTTGAACTCCTTTTCCTTTGTCTTGTTGCTTCTCCACATATTTATTGTTCCTTGCTAAATAAGCTCTCAATCCTAACCTTGTCTCTGAATCTGTTTTTCCTATGAAATTTCATGAGCCTGTAAGAACATTATAAGAAAATATGCTTTTCTTCTCTCAATCTGATGTCAACTTAATTCAGCCCAAGTACAGGGCCTAAGAAAGTAGAGAGAAAGGTTTTCCTCCCTTACACACATCTGGACCCCTTTAGAACCATGCTTGGCCACCCTGGAACTCTGTGATCCTTTCTGTACCTGGGACATTGAGGCAGGACTACATCTCATGTTCTGTGCCTGGCCAGATGTGTATAAATATATCCTGATCCAGTCTTTTTCCTCTCCCTCCATGAGCCAGGTGGGCAAGGGTGATCTGTGTCCCAGAATTCCATTTCAGGGTTTGGCCCAAGCCACAATCTCCAATCCAGTATTTGCTGTAGCTAGGCACCACTGTGCTGTTTAATGAAGTAATACTTCTTTTCCTATTTGGTTATTGTTTTTTGTGCATTTACCCAATCTGTTGGCCCCCTAGAAGGGAGGGCATGAGTGACACCCTGCACCCTAACAATGATCTTTCCTAACAAGAGACCTGGACACAAATGCAGTGATGACAGTGTTCCTGCACCTACACATTGGTACATACTGACACACTTCACGGCAATTCTGTCGAGGTCCATTTGTCTATTATTCTCACACTTCAGTGGAGGAATCTCAATGTTCAGAGACTCCAAGTCACTTGATGACAATCGAAATAGCCAGTTAGTGGCCAAACGTGGCTTAGGATCCAGGTTCTTTTTTTGGGGGGGGCGGTGCTGGGGACCGAACTCAGGGACTTGCACAGGATCCAGGTTTTTGAAGCCAGTTAGGTGGTGTAAAGGATACAGCTTTGGAATCAGGCAGACTCTGCCGAGTCCCAGCTCCCTAGTTATCTTGTCTTCTGGTTCATTCTGTGGGCAGAGGTGGGGGTATAGTGATGGGGGCAACTTGCCCTTGTCTCTCAGCTTCCACACATCTTTCTTATCCCCCTCTATTTTCACCCTCCCCACAATGCCCACTTCATTTCTGTCCCTGAACCTTTCTTTCTGGGTCAGAAAATGAATTCAGATCTGCCCGAGGGAGTGGAGCTTTACAACAAGAATATCCATCTGGTTCTGAGGAAGAGGTAAGGGCAGGGTGGAGGAGGGGCCCTGGGCCAGCCCCATCCACCCCTCTGCACCAGGGACCCCCTCCCTGGGGTCTCCATTGTTAGCCAAACAAAGTCCATGGTGCTAGAGTGGATTGGATGCAGATTGAATTAAATCTCCATCTGTTAGTTTATTCATTGCAGAGATTCTTTTTTCTTTCCCCATTTTTTGACTGTCCATGTTTCATACTTGCTAATGAGCAGATCGAATAGCATTAAGACTGTGGGCAGGAGGCGCACTGTTCAGCCTGGAGCCCCCATACACTCTCTGCCTCCTCCAACATACCCTCCTGCTCCCATCTTCCCTTTGGATTCCTGCTGCCTCAGCTCTCCTACAAAAAGTACCCAAGCTGTTGATTCTAAATAAGTATTCATTTGCATGAAATTAGCATGTTGCTCATTTAATGCTTGATTCCACCCCCAGTCCCACCATTCCTAGGTCCAGTCTAGAAGGCAGTCAGGTCTGGCTGGGTGCATAGATACATGGGATACACGGCTTGTGTATTAGCTGGTTTTTCAGGAGGATGGTTTTAGACTTTAAATTTTCGGCAGCTATTTCTGAGCTCTGCTTTCTGCTGCACTGGGCTCATACCTATGATTGCAGAGGGAGGGAGATACTTACCTTTGAAGCAAAGCTCTGCCCTCCACCCAGGTAGATTCTCAGAGAAGTCTGGTTGAGAGGATAAGCTGATAAGGACCCTCTTTTACCTGTGAAAACAATTGCAACCATAAGAACAATAAAACATAATAAAGGATCGCCATTTTAAACTTTGTACTACATTCCAGACATTGCTTATATTTTAATTCTCAGCCTTATTGCAACTCTTAAAGATAAATAGTATCATATCAGTGAGGACTCTTCTAGGGGCAAGTATCTAAAAACATAACTCTGACAGTCTAACACAACAGGGAAGAGATATTGATTTGTGCAACCAAAAAGAATACAAATCCAGAGGTCGTTAGGTGTCAGGTCCTCCTGGGTCAAATAGATCAAATGATGTCATTAGGACCTTTTATTTCTTTCACAGCTTTTCTCAATGTGGTTGCTCTTGGCAGCTCATTACTTAAATCTAGGAGAAAAAGAACCTAAAAAACAAAAACCTCTTCTCTTTCTCAGTGATTGGAATTTAGGTCTAGAGCATAATTTCATTGGTATAGTTGGGTCATGTGGTTAGCTATGAAGCAATTACTGTACTAGGAGACACCATGGCTCTATAGGGCAAGGCTGAATCATGTGGTCATATTGAGAGAAAAAGGATTTGGTCTTAATGCTTCCTCTCTATCTCTTGCAAAGTACCAGATGTGTCAGAGGAGAAAGTTCTTGGTGGATAATAGAGTTCCTATTACAGAGGAAAGAGCAACAGATGTTAGGTAGCAATAATAAAAAAATTCCACTCCAGATATTATTCTCCTTTACAGATCAGGAAAAACATACTCTGAAGGGTAAATCATTTGCCTATGGTCTAGTGCTAGTGATCTGTAAATTAACACTTATGTTTAAGGTTTATCATCTCCAAAGCCACACACTATACTTCCTCTTTCCTCTTACACTGAGAGTCAAGAAGGAAGGGAGATAGAAAAGGAAAGGTGTTCAAAACAGAGAAAGGTGCATTTAAAAAAAAACAAAAATAAAAAACAAAACTTTGCTGTCTTAATGAAGATTGAGTTTCCAAAATGACCTGACATCACATAAGAGGTGTGAACGAAAAACACAGGGAATGTATAAAATTTGAAAAAAAAAAATACAGTAAAAGGCATATTGTCATTAATGCCCCTCAAAATACTCCCCCTCACTTGAAACACACTTATTCCATTGTTCTTGCCACTTTCTGAAGCAATTCTAGAAATCCTTTAAATGAGTGTCTTCAGTTGTGTTGTTGTGGTTGACTCAATGTCATGAATAAATTCAAAATGTTTACTTTTCATGGTCAGTTTGACTTTGGGGAAGAACCTGAAGCCATACAGTGCCAGACCCAGTGAATACAGTGGATGAGGATAGACCCGAACATGTTTTGTTTTGGGGTTTTTTTGGTGCCAGGGATCAAGCTCAAGGCCTTGTGCTTGTAAGGCAAATACTGTAACCACTGAGCTAAATCCCCAGCCCAGACCCGAGCATTTTTATTTGACAGAAGTTGCTGTAAACTCTTGATCAACATTGCTATGAATCCTCCTCAAAATATTCAAAATACTTACTCTCATTTTGGACACATAACCCACTGTTCTTGGAAATGTCTTCTTTACTCTAGTTTATTTTTAATTTAAACATTCACCATATTTTCAGTTACTCCTTGTATGTCCAAGGGAAACTTACTAATCCATTGGAACTCACTATCTCGTGATGGAAATAAATGACTTTATATTCTACAATAAGAAGGGATTCTAGGAGATTTGAGATCATTCAGGCTGACATAAATCATCTGGCCCAGTTCTTTTTCATCCCCTCTCTCATCTGCCTCCTTAACAAATATTGAAGACCATGTGTAACCTGGACAGTGGGATCGCTCTACTTTCTCTTGAAGAGGGTATGTGGGTATGTGTGCGCACATGTGTATGCATGTGTGTGTGTGCATGCGTGTGCATGTGTGTGTGTGTGTGTGAATTCATAAGAAAAAAATTGGAGAACTGACTTTTATAATCTGTGCTTCTGTCTTGGGAACTGAAATATCTGTTTTAGTCCACATTCTCTTCCTAGGATTAAATACCACAAACTGGGTGATTCATAGAGAAGAGAGACATATGTGGCTCAGAGTTCTGGAGGCTGGGACATCCAAGAGCGTAGTGCCAGCATCTGGCAGAGGATCTTCTTACTGCACATAGCAAGAGAGTGAGGTTGCTAGTTCAGGTCACTTCCTCTTCTTCCAATGTCATCGGTTCCATCATGGAAGTCCGCACTTAGAACATCAGTTAATCCTAACTACTTCTCAAAGGCCTTATCTCCGAATGGCATTAATGTGTGACATTGGGGATTAAGTTTCAAGATGAGTTTTGGGGGAGAGAAACACTCAACGCATAGCAGACCCCCAAGATTGCTAATACTCAGTGCTGCCTCAGTTGAGTAACTCACAATGGGGTCTACTGCTCTGTGAACTCTGTCTTTGCCATATTGCTCCTGTGTATGCCTTAGGGTTCCTTAATGGCGAGCCAGAAAAATGTACTCTGGATAACATAGGTTGAAGGCTATAAAACAGAGAAGAGAATGAAAATCTGAACACCTTCAGGAAGGATATAAAACAGGACTACTCTAGCAATTTAGGAGGTTTTAAATAATTGGAGCACGTAGCTGGTCAGGTAAATTAGGGTGAATTGAGGTTGCTTTCTGCTCATCAAGCTTTACCTCTGCGGGGGACTTCATCTACCTGAAGAAAATGTGGCTCCTTTGGTCAAAGATGCCACAATGACCTTCACTGTGTGTTTCTTCTAAATATCATCAAGGGCTAGCAGTAGCCCTGGAAGCAATAAACAATCTTCTTGGGTTGCTGTCATCAAAAATACTTTAGCTCCAGCACTTTCAGATCGTCTTCTGTATATAACTCTACTCACAGTTCAGATTCTAAGGAGAGATTGGTTAGTTTGAACCCCTAATAGTCATGAAATCAGGATGAGTTAGGCAGAATGGGAAAAACCTAAAGGAAAATCAATATTCTAGACCGGAAGAATGAGAAATATTTCTGGGCTGACAAAACCAGCAGGTGGCCACCATACCTCATCGGCTAGAAGGGAAGTAAGTGTTCTCCTTCATTCAGCGCTGCCATGTTGTCAAAGACTAGAAGGAATCATTCACACTGAATTCTGTGTGTAGGGGACCCCCTAGTGCCACACCATGTATAGTCCTTTTCTTTTTCCTACAGATTTCCTGCCTTACCAGTCTTTCCAGATACAATGTATACTGGGCTACAGTAGATACATTCTCAGCTCTTTTGCTGAAGGGTGGAGTAGATTTCTTGGCCAAGCATGTTGTTGGAGGATCTTAGCTGATGACTCTTTATTTTGTTTACTCCTTTTTATCAACCTAAGAAGGGAGGCCTAGGCCTTCAGATGAGATCTGTCCTAACTGAATGACGCCTTGCATCTCAGTCTTTCAAATTTTCCAATCTGTATCCCTCATTTGCCTCCTTTGCTTTTTGTGTCTTGCAAACTCAGAGCCTACAGTTTAGTAAGATGCTAATAAAGGTTTTTCTCTAGTTGTAAGAGGCATGGAAATGGTGGGCACTCTGATTTCAGTTATCTTAGAAGCAAAAACACTAATGTGAGTATTATTTTTCTTAAACTCTGACCTCACCTAAGGAATGCAGAGCTTTCACTTTAATGTGTCTTTGACCTTGCTCCTTGCAGAGAAATTACCCTTGAATTACCGTATTAAGCAGCTTTTGACCCCATCCTGAGCCTGGCTTACATTTTAAGAGCCATTACATTAGCTGTGTGTGGCTGTGCCTGAGCCATCCAGAAGGGCAAATACCAGCTCCTATTAGATTCTTTCCCATTCTCAAATCTCTTTCCTGATGGAAGTGGGCAGAGGTTGGTCTCAGTTCATCACCACACATTTTCCACTTAATTCTCATCTGCCTTGCTCTTGGTTCTCCCCACTATTAATCTTGCTATTCATTTCTCTGTTTCTGCCCTTAGCCTGACCTTTAGACTAATTCATGGTACTGCTTTTCTACCTACTTCCTTGGTACCTCTTAACAACTCTCTGCTGCTCTTCTCTTCCCACCTGGCTTCCTGCTGCTGGACCTAGATATAATCTTGAGGGATTTATCATATTAGAAAACTGTCTGGAAGGCAGAGAAGTGACATTAGAAAATGAAACAAAGGATAGACATGTTTTGATGAAAAATAACTTCATGAAAATATGAGTCACACTCAGAGAGGCATTATAGGGAGTCCAGGCCACCCTTCCCCAGACTGATGGTATTAGGTAGAATGAAGAGAAAGGAATAGTTCTAGAAGCAGCAAACGCATCATTAAAGTTAATTTCACTGTAGACTGTGCAGAATTTCCTATGCAGTTTCACCAATCCAGGGATCAACTTCTGCTTCAATAGTGGCCCACCAGGAAGAGAACTGGGCACAATGAGAAAGGGCCACAGTGCTCAGCAGGGTGGAGACAGAGACAACAGAAACTGATCTGCCAGCATCACTGCCAGACCCAGGAATTCTTCGCCATTCCCAAACCTGCCGACATGGAGAAGTTCTGGAGTTCCACTAGATCTTCTCTGTGTGACCCCAAGGGGGCTAGATTTGTGAGGCAGAAGAACTGCAAATATCTGCTGCTATAGTTTAGATTTTTTGTTTTTTAGTCCTCTCCAAAATGCACGTTGAAACTTAGTCCCTAAATCAACAGTACTGGGAGGTGTGGACTTTGTGAAGTGATTAAGTGATGGGGGCTACATCCTCATGAATGAGGTTAAGTGACCTCATAAAAAGTCTTAACTGAGAGAATTTATCCTTCTATCCCTTTTACTCCTATCCCCTCCACCATGTGAAGACACAGTGTTCCTCCCCTCTACAGGACACAGCAACAGGGCATATCGTAGAAGTAATGACTAGGCCCTTACCGGCTAGCACTTTGATCTTGAACATTCTGGCCTCTAGAACTGTGAAAAAATAAAATTCTGTTCTTTAAGTTACCTAGTTTCAAGTATTTTGTCATAGCAACACACATGGACTAAGACACTGGCTCAAGGAAGATCAGAGTGATAAGTCCACGTGTCACACTCAGGGACTCAATTCCATCCTAATGGCAAAGGAAAGGAGTACGAGAAGATTGGGGACTGCAGTCCACACCAGCTTTTCTCTCACCGGTATCCACCTTCAGTGATTCCAAATATTCCAAGAGTCTCAGTTATCATATAGCTCATGATGATCCAAGAGATATCAACAGATTTCTCCACCTGGGATTCCACAGTCATGTTGCGTTCAGCATGAGTCACAAAACTTCTGTGTTCCAGAGAGTACATGTCATTACCCATTAGAATTTCCCTAGGTAGAAACTTGAGCACTTTCCCTGACTCCTCCCTCTTCCTCGGTCAGTTGAGGAAATGGCAATCGAAGCTTACCAATTCTACCTCCTAAATATTTTTCAAAGGCGTACCCCATCTTCATACCCACTACACTGATTCATATTCAGGCTACCACTCTTCCTGCCTGAGGTACTGCTGTAGCCTTCAGCTGTCACCGGCCTATCAGTTACCACTCCTGCCCTGGTCAATCTCATTGTCCACATCATTCTTATGCTTAAAAATACAACAGTGGCCCCCATTTGCCAAAGATCAAGTCCAAGCTTGCCTATCACACTTTCTGTGACCTACCTTTGCCTCCCTCTGGCTTTACTCATTACTGCTTGTTTCAAATTTCATATTCTACAAAGACAAACATATCTATGTTTCTCCCTTCACACAACTTGCTGTGGCTCATCTCTGTATCATCACTCCAAGTGGCCACTCAACTAGCAAGACCCTTCTCCTGCTGTTTTTAATCTAACATGAGTGTTTGAGGCTCAGCTCCTGCAGGGCTTCTTCTTTCTTAAGAAGTCTTGTCATGTCCCACAGTCAACATCCTCGCAGATTAAAAAAAGAATTTAATATTAAGAAAGATTGAAATCCAAAGGTTAATTTTTCCCATCTCCCCTTATACACATACATTTAGGTACCTGTAATTCACACTGTCATAGTGCTTGGTTCCTATCTTTACCATTGATCATCATACCCTTTATTATAGCCATCTGCTTCTACCATATTACTATTTAATGATAGTTTCTGTGGGAGCTAGAACAATATCTTATACCCCCAAACTCCAGCTCATTCTAAACATTAAATTAACTATAAATAAATAATTGTATTAACAAATGGTGACCAAATCCTTTGGCTGATGCAATTATCCTCCCCCATTTTTGAAGGAACAACACGTTCATTATGACTGCACCCACCAGCCCCTTCCAAGGGGTTCAGTGTTGGGGTCCTCATCATGGATGCGGGATCGAGGCAAACCTGAAGCAGCCTGGCTCTTCTGTTTATTAACTGTGGCAACTTGGGCAACTTACTTAACCTCTCTGAGTTTGACTCTCCCTCATCTTCAAAATGAGGGTAGTAGAATCTACTTCATGTGTTCACAGTGAGGTTTAAACAAGATCATGTATGGTTCTGTGCTTGGTATATAGTAGGTACTCAAAAGGAAAATTCAGGCTTTGGTCATTTCTCCACCCTAATATCAACTTCTCTTCCAGCCTTTGTAAATCCTGAATCAAGGGGAAGGGATAACATTAAGTTTGGAAATGAGAAACAAATGAAATATTTTTAGTGTATCTTATCCTGAAGTTTTTGCGGATGTTCTAAGGAAATGTTGAAAGAGAAGGTGCTTTGTTGCAATTCTAGCTGTCATTTTCTTTCTTTCTCTTCCCAAAATGAAAGCATCACAAAGACTCACAGCAGCAGCCAGAGCGCACGCTCTTGCCAGTGAACCTCTACCAGAGAAATGGTGCTGCAGCAGACTGCAGAGGGACTCAAGCACAGAGACAGAGCTCATTAATGCTAATGGCCTTTGTGCAGCTAATTAGCAGCATATCATACTCAATATTTACCCTTGTGTATGTACAAAGATCCACTTTCTCCTTGGGAAGCAAGCTGTTTCTCTACCTGACTCATGGCAAGAAAACCTCTGATGCAGATAAGAGCTTCCTCTTGGCCTAGATTGGCTAGAGAAAGCTGAAGGTCCTGCCATCCAGGGACCTGGGAGGGAAGTGGAGAAGAAGTTTATGAGTTTCATTCCAATCTCGGGTGTAGTATTGGGCAGCTAGAGTCTTCACCCAAAAAAGCTGTCAGTTTGGTGATTCAACCAAGCAGCTGTCCACTCCAAATGCCCTTCCCACCATTGCTGTGTGCTCAGCCACTTCCTTTGGATTACGTGTTCTTGAGGTCAGTGTAGAACCCATGCTTGCCACAGGACCTGGGGGAAAGGAGATGAGCCACCAGGAAAGGGACTTCTAGGGGCCTGTCTAGGGCAAGAGCCCCTGGGGACCTGCTTGCTACCCACTCACCGAACTTTAAAAGAGCTCCTAAGCTCAACCTTCTGCTAAGAGATGTGGGACAAAAAGATGGATATGATGGAATCTCTATTCTTGGGAACTCTAAGTTTGCACGAACACAAACCTGCAGGAACCATGACACTGTGTGATAATGAGAGTGGACATGGCAAAGTGCAAGGGAACAACCACTCAGGTCAGACCAAGGGTGTCAAAAAGGGCTTCGTAGATGAGGGCTCACTAAAATGTGGAAGTACTGAAACTCCTGAAAACAGACTCTCCTCCTCAGTCCTCCTCCCTCCCTGCTCTGAAACAACACACTTGTATCTGAGGAAGTGTCACAGCTCTGATCTGGCATGAAGTGAAGCAGACATGGAAGCTGCCCCAAGGGACCGAATGTGTTCTGAAGACCAGCAGGCTAATAATCACTCCATTAGCAGGCACTGGTCTTGCTTCCCTTAGAGGCCTCCCCTCTCACTCATTGCAGCATTCTTCTTATTCTCTGAGGCTCTTCTCAGTCCCAGCCTACTGCCTTTCTCCATGAGCAAGTGCTGATTGTCCAGATGACCACAGGGGCCAGGGTTTTCCATTGTGTCCTGAGGTACTGCTCAAAACCAATCCCTCAACCTGTGAATGGATTATTTGGCCACTGCCCAGCCTGTAAATGTATTGGAGTTCCTGTCCTGCCACCAACCAGGTTCCAGCAGAAATGTCTTGGGCCCATAAGAATCACCAGGAAAGAGAGCCTGGACGTAGCAACTATGCCCACAGAAGTCTGGAGGACAGAATAATTTCTGCCATGAGGCAGGAGTTGAGACTAGATGATGTCTTGCTGCAGAGGTGACTATAGAACCAGTAGTCTTTCATCAAACTACAGGAGGTGCCCACCCACCACACACACACACACACACACACACACACAAGCATCCTACACCATTCTGCCGATCTTCTCACCAGAGCACCACAGAAGACTGTGTAGGTAGAGTTGTCCAGCAAGGACCGTGGATGGGATTCCTGCCAGTCTCTTTTGTGCTAAAGGATGGCACAGAAGGCTGTGCTGTTAAAGAACTAGTATTAGACCTGAACTGGCCCAGTGAATTGAGTTAGACCACAAGCAAATATGGCGCTTACCTCACCCAGCCCAGGCTGCCATATGGAGCCGACTTCTAAATGGACAAGGACAATACTCAGTCTGCCACAGCTGTTGCTGACTTCTAGTCTGTGTTTCCCTGGAGCTGTTTCCATATTGCCCTAACAGCTTTTCCTTTCTCTGTGCTCCTCAGTCATTCCCTTGTTGAGCCCAAGGATATTGTCTCAACACAATACTGGATAGAGAGCTGAGACAGAAAGAACCCTAGTGTCACCACAAATAGTGTCCAAATAAGACTCAACCTTACCCTCCTGGCCTGGCCTGGGATAGACCCAGACTTACAGCAGCCTCACATAAATCCCCAGCCATCCAGTCTTGGGCTAGGACCATTTACCATGCGTGTCTGTCCTTACAGGCACACAGGTGCATATACATACATGCACACACATACAACTCCCAGGAAACTGCCCCAGCTTGTTTGGAGAAGGGAAATATGTATAATTTTCAAATGTCAGGGCTAAGGAGAAATGTAGAAATCATCTGGCTTAGAGTCCTCTGGACAGATGGCTGGAATAAAGGCCTTGAGAAGAGAACTGACTTGACTAATGTTGCCAGGCACATTCGCAACACACTCTAGCCTCCTAACTCTCAAACGGTGTTCTCAGACCATCATGTTGCCTCTTGGCCAATACCTTCAGGGGCCACAGCATCAGCTTGTGCTCAAGGCCCTCCCTCTGCGGCAGAGCTGGTCTGTAGCCAGCAGTCATGACTGTGGATGGGGTGCTGAACTTTAGCCTCTGTCTAAAGCAGCTGGGCCTGTGGAATGCTGGTTAGTGAAGGTCAAACATGCCACCATACTCAACTAAGGTGCAGCAAATGCAGAAAGAGCTCTCCATCCTCTCCTATCTATGTGCCTGCAACAGTACAGACGGTACATCCCCCAGTGTGAGGGGGTTCACTTTCCTATCCTGTAACAGAACCACCCTGATCCTGGAGACGGAAAGTCAGCTCCAAAATGGAGCTGCAAAACCACGTCTTACTAAAATAACCCTTATTTCCCACTAGTTTCCCTCATTTGCTTCTCCTAGGAGCGTGGGCTTCTGCGTCTTGTTTTTGTTTTATCTGATCACTGTGCACATTTTATTTCCTTTTTTAAAGATGGTATGCAAGCCCTCAATTCTAACCACCTCAGAGTGGCTCATCACTTGCTTCCCCTACATCTGTACACACTGCACATATTTATTTACATATTTATTTACTGGTTTGTTTCCTACTGTTAATCCCACTTTTGTAAATTTCATTCACAGACCCTAGTTACCTTACATAAAAGAGATGAAGAATAATAGTCTTTTTGTTCCCTACATTAGGAACCCAACTCTACCAGTTGTTGACCTAGGTCTGAATAGCAGTTCAAATCACTTAGCTTCATAACATTGGCAGGCCCCTCTCTGGGCCTCAGTTTCCTCATGTGCTAAATGCACTAGTAAGAGAGTCTAGCTCACAAATTGTTGTGCAGGCTGACAGAGGTAATATAGAGTGAAGAACTCAGCACATAGTATGTGCTAAATGCTGTTATTAATATTATTGGAATATTTAATATAAATGCACATTCCAGGCCCTGGCCATACAGAATCTTATTCAATACTTCTGAATTGGGAACCAGTAGTCTGCATTTTAGCAGCTACCTGTAATGAACCATTAGGGTGCCTGGGTGGACAGTGGGGTGGGGGGTGGGGGATGGGTGAGTAGGGATGCTTCATGAACCATAATTGGAGAAGCCTTCTTTTCAAGGTAGGGGAAGTATATATTGATATGATATATAAAAGGGTTTCAATAACCCTATTAGTTTTCTTGTCTGAATCTCTAGACCCACAGACCCACATTTCTCAAAGTCCTCTCCTCCCTAGGAAGGCTCGTTAAAGACTGATTCTTAAGTCTTTCTCCTAATTTGCTGATACTCCTTTTGAGTTAGGGTTTGGGAAACAGCCTTTTAAACATATCTCCCTCCCAAAGTGACTCAGAATTGCACTGAAGTTTGAGATGCAGGGACAAGAAGCAAGTGTCCCTGGTCTACTGTGGCCCAGAGCAGCCCAGCATGTTGGAATGCTGACCACTGCTGATTAGGGCATCCCGGCTCCCCTTTTGCTCCCCCGCACCTCACCCACTCAGGCCTGCCACTCCACAGATCTTGTTCCCAGCCTGGGTGGCATTTCCATGCCGACCTCTCATTTCCTGCCAAGAACAGAGCTTGTCTCTCTGATCCACTGGCTCTCTGCCCAGCCAGGCCGTATGTGGCACCCTCGAAGACTGCTTGGCCCTTCTCCTTTGGGACTATGAGGCTGTGCCGTGGAGGGAGAGAAGAAGCCAGGGGCATCATTTAAGAGGCTGTGAAGACTAAGTTTGAGGAGCAGCCAGGAAGACAGTCCCAGGCACAGACAGCCCCTCCCACCCTGTCCAGACCTCTGTTATTCATGCAAGCATAATTCAGTTACTGAGAATGCAGACTGAGGAGATAACCTGATTTAGAAGCTGAAACCATCTGAATTGGAGAGGGAGGCTGGGTGCAGGAAACAGTTATTAACCCAGGATGGCGAGAGCAGTAGACAGGAGTGGGGGTGGAGAGGCACTGGAGAGCTGCCCAGACAGAATTATTGCAGGAGTTGGGGTGTTGGGAGGCAGAACCTCCAACCCTCAGTCCATCCAAGAGCCCACACATCCCTTAAATCCTTTAAAAATCCTTAAAATCTTTTAAAAAGTGAATTCACTTTTCCTAGGGAGTTAAAGTAGCCATCATCTGGTTTATACAGCTATCCAGGGAAGAGATAAACTGAGAAACTAAAGTGTTGGGGAGAAAAAAACAAAAAACAAAAAACCTTTTCTGAGATTTCATTTGAGTCATTGATCATCACTTCCCCTAGGAACAAGTTATTTCGTTGTGAGCTGTCATCTGTGAAAGTGGGTGACTCGGCTGTTGGGGAATCTTTGGAGGAGGAAGGCTACAGGGATGCTCAGGGTCAAGGTCAGAGGCCAGAAGACCCTTCTCCCCTCCTTTTTCCTTCACACCTGAGAGCCAGCACTCCCTGCACAAAGTCCAGGCAGCCTCCTTCCTCTCTCCAAGCCAGCAGGAGTTGGTGCCTTTTACTGTAAGTTTTTCACATCTTCCATTGTCTGGAAGTTCCCCCTCCAATCTTCTCATTTCCACCCCCTGCATCTTTGGTTTTAAGCACACTGGCTTGGCCCTGGAAAGGAAAGGAAGCAACTAGGGAGCTTAGAAACCAGCTCGCTCTATTTATCTCTGTCTCCTTCATCTTCTGACATAGGGAGATTTTTCTCTGCAAACAATTTGTCTTTTTTATAACCTGCCTATTGTGTGCTGGATGAATGTGAGACAGTGAAGAAGCTAAGACCAGTCCTCAGACATTTTAGACTATGTTAGCAGACTGGGATGACAGAGCTTTTGGATCCACCTGTCCACAGTGGAAACGAGATATCTGACCCACAAGAAACACCAGATTCCCTGCAAATTGGTAGATCAAGATCAGGACATGCCCCAGCCTGAGGAGTAGCTCTAAGGTCCTACATTAAGGAGGCAGAAGACAGACCAGCAGTGAAGCAGTTAATGGCAGCCAGGCCTTGCCCCTCCCCCCTCCCTTCTCCCACTGGACCCAGATGAATAACCAGTCAGTAAAATGACCCCAGTGGAAGGAGTCCAGAATCATCCACTCTGATCCCAGGGGGCATTTGTACTCCTCACAGTACAAATCAAATCACTGAGGGTAAGGGTAAAGCTGGGGTTTGGGAGTTTGGGGAGAAGACAAGATTTCCAGCCCTTTCAGGCTGGGCAGAGACAAGGCCCAGACAGAACTTCCAAACCTGAGGCCTGAAACCAAGGTTTTTGCTGGATTGGCGAGCTCTCCAACCCACCTGGTTTGTGTAGATCTGGAATCAATGTATGTTTTTCCTGAGACTCTGTTAACTAACAATGCAAGCCCTTCCATGTCCTGACTTTCCCTAGCTTGGCAAGGTAGTAAGGAGCCTTCTCTTTGTGGGTGAGCACTTATCTTGGCTCATCCAGATGAGATGAGCTAAACCTGGGGAAAGTAAAGAAATTAGATTTGACAAAGTATCTGAAAAAGGTGAACCCCAGAATCTGACAGAACCAGAGAGTGCTACCTCTCTACTTAACTGGCCTTGGCTGTCTACACAGCTCCAGCCTGTCCCTGTCCCCAGCTCCTGCTCAGTGAGGGACAACTGCCAAGGCCTCTCCCAGCACCTCACAGCCTCCCTGCCTGAGGCTTTGTTCTCTTGAAAGGTCGATAGATTTATAGCTCTCAGATGCAGGCTTCTCACTCCTACCATCCCTTCCTTCCACAGCCCCTGGACACCCTTGTCTCAGTCCCCATCTCAGCCTTACCCGGGGGTGTGTGATAGGAGTAGGGGTGAAGGGGAGGCCGATCTCTGTCTGGATCCAGAAAAACCCATCCTGAAGGATCACCCCTTCCTCAGGCTGGCCATCGCTCTCCTGGGGCCTGCATTCCTGTGACCTACGAGGAGTTCAGAGAGGCCTATTCATGAAAAAAATCCTGAAGTATTCATTATGGCCTACAGTTGAACAGGGCTTGTGTTTCCAGAATACTCTGTGCTGTAATAATCCTCAGGCTGAGCCTGCTGTTACAGTACTTAGGAAACCCCACCTTGTCAGATCTAATTGGGTGTCCCTAGCCCCAGTGTGAGCAAAGTCCAGTAGAAATTTTAGACACATCAATGGGTTGTTTAAATGAGAAAGACAATGGCTGATGTGGAAACCCGGTAACATGAAGAAAGCTTCAGATTGGGACTCAGGAGTTGAGGGTGTGTCTTGGTCTTATGTATAATTACTGAGGCATGGATCCTGGGCCCGTGGTCAGCCTCCTGCCAGTGGGGAAGCAGGGTTACACCACTAGCTGCTGAGGTACCTCCAAGGATGAGTTAGAGAGCTACCTTGGAAGCCAAAGGACTTGTCAAAATAATTGTTAAAAAATAATGGGTTTGGAAAGCAAGTTGAGAACAAGCTAAGAAATGAGGGAGCCAAGATGCAGCCTGGAGCTGGGAGCTGGCACCAAGCCTGGGAAGCAGTGGTGCATTCGCAAGGCCAAGTGGCCTCAGGGGTTCAGCCAGCAGTCCTTGTCCAGAGCCTGGGACCTCTGGAAGAGCTCGCTGGGCAACCCATGTGTGCAAGGGCAGGGATGAAGAGCTTGCCTGGCAGTGCCTCAGGCTCCTCTCAGGAGGCCTGGGTCCTGGGTCAGTGAAGCCTCAGATAGAGTGTGTCCACTGGAGTGAGGAGTCTGGTTGTGATCATGCTTGGGCTGTCCAATCCAGGTACGATGTAGCTCTGATCTCCATTTAGTGGTAGAAAAGTGGGGCATCACAGAAAGAGTGCATTGTTCCTGGATGCCTGGATAGCTGGGCACCCCAAGCAAGGAGCTGGCCCCTCCATGAACCCCAGCTGCCTCGTGTATGAAACATCTCCAGTAGGAGTTTGTGGATTGTTCTAAAGATCAAAGAAAATGAATAAAGAAACTCTCAAATAATCTTTAGCACAAAAGGGTAGTTATCTTTATTAATTATGATAGTATTATTTATTTTATGTGGTATCATAAATAGTGTGAATAATATGATTAATATAATGCCCACTGCTCACTGCAGATGAGGCCGAGAGCAATGCTGGACTGCTGACCTCTCCTACCCTACTCATCCCTTCCTCTCTCAGCCAGGACCCAGGAAGCCTGAGTCCACAGGTGAACCCAGAGGTAGATACAGCTGTGAGAATGTGGGGAATGTGGTGAGAGGCAGGAGAAATGAGAGATGTTATAACCATTCATACAAACATTTGCTTGGAATCTGAGGGCAAAAAAAAAAGAAAAATATGAAATCCCATTCCAAGTAGCAAGAAGCTGTATATCACCCTTGAAGACTGGAACTATTCTAGGTTCAGGAGAAAGTAAATAAAGTGCCAATCCAGGAATCACAGCTATGAAAAAGAGAAATGAGACAAAAATCTTTCTCTCCTCATCACACAGCCAAGCCCAATTTGAGGTTCATATTTCTGGCTGGAGTGTGAGAGAAGGCAAAGCCCAGCAAGCCTGCAGGGAGACGTTGATCTGGAAACTGATCTTGAGAGAACAAAGACAAAACAGGAAAATGACCTGAGCATCCGTCGCTACAAGAAGGGGCCGCTGAGAGGGCAGGCAGTGGACCCTGGTGTAGATAGGGAGGCCTTCGATTGGGCAGCCAGGAGACCTAAAAGTACTTCAGTCGAAAGAAAAATGTTCTTATCTACCTAACTATTCTTCAGGACCAGGCAGAGAAATTGACAATGTTGATTCATTTAGCTCAGCAGTATTCAGGTCAAAATCAATCTTGTCAAAAATCCATCACCCACACTCAATAAGTGAGAAAAGGGATACAGGCTCCAGGGGAATCAATCACACTCCAACAGGGAGCAGCTGAAAACAGATCTATCATGGCCTCAAGGGAGGCTTCCATTAGTCACCATGCTATTTCCTGAATGTGCCTCCAGGACCCCACCCAAGGTCATGGACATCAGCCACAGCCCCAAGCAGCAGCCAGAATTAAGATGGCCCAAGAGTGGGTGGTCAGTCTACTTGGTCATCTTGCTGCAGCCAGAACTTCCCAAAGCCTTGGAGCAAATTTATGTATGTGTACTTTTCCCAGGATCAGCACTGAGCTAGGTGTTATGGCCTTACAGAAGGTATTTTATCCATTCCTTTACTTCAGGAATCTCTGTCACTTAACTTTCCTGGTATCCCCAAATTGCCATGGCTGTCTCACACCATGGGAAAGAAAAATAATAGCAACCTAACAGCTTCGACACTGCACCAAGCTCAGGATCTTTCAGTTCTCTGTGGGAAAAGCTGAGGGGTCTCTGCAGAGCTTCCCAGTCTCAGGCAACCACGAGACCACAGAAGCTGAGATTCCCCACCTTCTGTCCCTAGGCCAGAAACTACCATATCCCAAGACTGGTATGATAGCAAGCCTGACTCCCCCAGACTCATAGGAGACATGTGAATAGGCAGAGAATGTTTCTTGTGGGCCAGATGATGAAGAGGCCTGGTCCTATCTCCACCATTCACTAGTGTGTGAACTCAACCCATTTATTAAGCTTCTATCTGCCTCGTATTCCTTATGTAAAGTGGAAATCATTAATAGTGTGCATTTCTGAGGGTGGCAGAAGATCAAACAAGACTCTACAATGTGAAGAACTGGCATTCCGATGGCACTCAGTAGATGACAACTCTTCTAGACAAAGGTCCCCTCTGACACTGAGTCTTGGCTTCTAGTCTCATCTATCATGAACAACCTCTAAAAAGTGTTCACATTATCCATGTATTCATTCATTCACTAAGTGTTTATTGACTATGGGCTCTTCTAAACCTCTTCTAAACACTGGAGGGATAATATACACAAAGAGGCAGGAGGGAGGGGGACAGATAACTTATATCCAACAAAATGACTGCAGATGATAATAAATGGCCCTAAGATACCACTTAAAACAGAAGAATGAAGTAGACAGTGACTGAGAGGGCATGGAGGAGTATTTCATTTGTGATTCACCTCGTGAATGGAGCCATTTGACTCAAATCTCAAATGGTGTCAAGTTATCCACGTGGCAATCTGGATGGAGGATGTTCTGGGCAATGGGAATGTGGAGGGCTGAGGAGGAGCTCAGAGAGGAAGGAAGGGGCAGATGACACAGCAAGGCAGTTGGGGGCCAATGAAGCAGGACTGAGGAGACCACTCCAGAACACTGAGTCTTTTGTCTAGATGTGATGGAAAGCTGCTGGACGCAACATTGTCTGATAACACATAGAAACTTGCACAGAGTGATGTTGGAGAGTGAGTTTTAACAGGGCAAGAGCGGAAGGAAGCCGATGAATTAGGAAGCTGTGACAGAGTTTTTGTGGGGAGAATTTTGTACTAGGGAAGAGGCAGTAGGTTTGAGGAACAGATATTAGAGTCTAGGAAATTTTTGCAGATAGAGACGACATTACTCGGTGAATTAGATGTGCAGGATGAGAGAAAAGAGGAATTTATTTCTCTAAAGTTTCTGTCTTGAATCACTAGATAGACGGGACATTAGTTATTGCTTGGGGAAGACTGAGAGGAACATGCTGGGGTGAGGAAGTGCTGTTAAAGTTTCTGCTAAGTCAAAATGCATATTAGACATCTAAGTGCAGAGTTCACATATAAGGGGGTGGACTTGGAGTCACTGGGTAATGGATTTTTATTTAGAGTCATAGGATGAGATCAGCTAGAGACAAGAGAGAAGGAAAGTCCAAGCAACGGGAGGCTCATCTGGAGGAATCCTGATCCAAAGCCCCCAAACTTGAGAGTGTGCAGTTGTCCGAACACAGTCACATGCGAAAGGACTGGGGTGCAGATTTGAGGGAAAATCTTCTTGGGTGAATAACATCGGAAAGAAAGGGAAGATAGTCGCCTTCTGAACACTTTTGGGTACATAAGTCACACAGGTCAGCAATTCCAGAGGAAGGCAGGATTCTATTGACTGTAGACTTCTGCTTCCTGGGTGAGGATTTCCGGTAGGCAGGTGGCACCAAGCCTCTTGGATGCTCTTGGATGTCACTTTCGGATACTCTGGACTGGAAGAAGAGGGCGATGGAATGCAAAAGGTGAATCTTTGCTGTGAAGGCTGTGTGAATACATTGTTACAGGGGAACCCCAGATTGCCACAGCCTATGATATAAAAGAGGACATGTTTGGATGGATGCCCAAAGGGTTATTCATTCCTAGAACTGCAAGATTTCAGCCTCCTTCACCTGTAGCAACATCTTCTATGGCTATTTTGGGAAATTCCCAAGGACTATAACTGTGCTCAGGCTCTTCACTTTCTGCCTGTCAAGGCCCCCAAACCACAAGAAGGGGCATCTCTCTCTGTCAGCCTGCTTTCCATTGGTGTGACAAAACACCTGAGAATAACAACCTACAGGAGAAAAGGTTTATTTTTGGCTCACAGTGTCAGAAGTTTCAGTCCATGCTCAGCTGTTTCCATGTTTTTTAGGCCTGTGGCAAGGAAGAAATAACACGTTGCAGAGAGAGAAGGAGAGAGAGAGAGAGAGAGTGAGAGAGAGCAGTAATAAGATGAGGGACTAGGAGTGAGATATACCCTTTCAGGGCATGCTCCTTTGCCCCCTATAACCTACTTTTTCTGCTAAGTCCTATCTCCACCTCCAACACTTTCCACCACCTCCCCTATAGTCCATTCAGTTAGGAACCCATCAGTGCATTGATCTATTGATTATACCAGAGTCTTCATGATCCAACCACTTCCCCAAATCTCCACCTTAGGACATGGCTGCATCAGGGACCGAGCCTTCAACACTTGAGCTTCTGAAGGACATTTCATATTCACTATAACACCTCCTTTCCAACGCTTTCCACTCCTCCTTGCCAGGATGCCATGCTCCCAAAACAGCAGCACCAGGAGGAGACACCTTCTATCTCCACATGATCCTGAGGCCTATCTGAAATTAAAGTGGCCTCCATAGTCCCTTCTTCGTGTGCCGCTGTCACCAGGGGAAGGGGCTGTCCACTGTTTCGGTACTTCATCACACCCAACAGCATCCCTTCCCTTCCGGGGTCTGTCAGACCACTGAATGACTCAAGGGGTCACATCTTGTTTGCTCTTGTGTCCCCTGCAAGTAACATGACACCCAGCCCACACCCAGCCCAGTAAGTGATTAATCAATAGCCGGCCTTGAATGGAGGGACAAGCAGTGGATGGATAGGCAAGGGGAGGAGACCACCAGAGTCAGATAAGGAAGGGAAGTCCTTGCTGAAGAAAAGACGGCCACAGGGAAGAGTGGTGACTGCGCCGAAAGCCTAGTGCAGGGAGGAGGGATCCCAGGGGGCAGTAGGTCTGAGGGGCTGAAATTCATCTCACCCCCACCCCTATTCCTCCTTCCAGAGCGATGAGAGAGCAGTGAAAGGGAGCCGTGAGGAAGTGGGTAATGATCTCAGTTTCACAGCTGGGTGGGTTGGGGCCGTGCTGAGGGAATTAGTTTCTGGGACAGCAAAACAGCTTCCATTGCTCTGTCTCCCTGTCTGGTTCATCCGGTCAGATGTTTAGATGAGTCTAGCCTGGGAATCTAGGCTCCCTGATGCAGCCTCCACCTCCTCCACGGGCTCTGACGTCACCTGAGGTGTCACCTCACCTGAGACCTAGGGCACACGGCTTACCAATATTGCTGCCTTTACAGTCACGTACAGTATTGATAATGGCAGCCGCCATTCAATGGGTGTTTTCTGAGCGCTACACACAGGCTGTTTCTTTTAGTCTTAGTATCAACTTTACAAGGTGGGTATGATTATTCCCATTTCACAAGATAAGGAGTGTGGGGTTCAGAAAGGTTAATTTGTTCAAGGTTTTATAGCTAGTAAGCTGTAGAGTCAGGATCCCAATAGCTATATCTGACTCCAAATTTCACACTCCAAATTAATTTGTTATCTGAGTTCCAGGGTAAACAAATCTGCAAGGTCCACATGGACTAGCTGGGAAAGGGGAACCATGAGCTACGTGAAGTAGCTGCAGAGAGGAAAGGAGAACCTGAGGCAGTGGGCAACTGGATGGGATAATCTGCATGAATTAATGTGCTCCAGGTCCAACACTGACACACCTAGTCCTCAGAGCATGGTCAGATATGGCCCGTGCCTGTAAGAGTGAGGCTGACTGTCCTTCTCAGCGGCAGAATCTCCTGTCTAGCTGCACATGAAAGTAGACGGATATTCTTCTCCCAAATCTGACCTGATGTCAAGTAGAGTCTCTCTTATACTGCTTCAAAAGACAGGCAAAACTATTGGCATGCAGGATGGAACTGAAAATCTGGGTACATCTCAAGAGCTGGAAATGTTACCAGGCTCTAAGGCTGGATCTGCAACCACCTTTCAAGGAGCCAGACCATGTTCATGTGGCCAGGTGAGCCCCCCTCACCCTGGGGAACAGTGACACCCAGAGTCTCTTTCTCAGCCCCAAATTCTCCCTCAGTCCCTAAGAGGAAGGTACACAGTACGAGCTTCCATGCAGAGCCTCTGGGCCAATGCTCCTGTGCGTTCAGCCCACTCTGGTCAGCAAAAGAGCAGTCTCGGCTCCCATCTGTGATCCTGCACAGAACTTTCCTTTTAGGCCTGGATTGCTGCTTCAATGCAACCCACCCTCCATTCCCTGGGGCACCTTGGCCTTCTCCCCTGGACCACTCCAAGGGTCTCTTTGAGCTAACTATCTTGGAGCTCAGACCTTCCATGGAGATAGTAGGATGGGCATCTGCCATCTGGAATCTGGAATCAAATAAGTGCTCCTAGAGCCTTAAGAAAACCTGAACCTGGAATGTGCTCCCAGTTAGCATCCTTTGAGCTGCAAGCTTCAAAAAATCTGACTATGACTCTACTAGGGCTTTTCAAACTTTAATGTGCACAGGAATCATAGGGATGATCTTTTTTAAATGCAATTTGTAGGTTTGTGATGAGGCCCAAGATTGCATTTCTAGCAAGTTTCCTAGGTGAGGCTGATGCTTCTCGTAGAGGACCCACACTTCACTCAACAAGGATTTAAAGATTTAAACCTCAGTGATGTGTATTGCTTATTTATAAGAGGCCTAGAGCTGGGTAGCCCAAGGAGCAGCTCAGCACTCGCTGCTTCCTTTACAATCTTTGTCCAGCCTCTGCAGCCCTTGTCACCATGTTGGTTGCCAAAGCTCTAAGCATTGTTATCTCACCAGTCAGTGTCAAACCAAGACGGAAGAGTGCAAAGGGAGAAAAGCATTTTCCCCTTTGGATTACCTACTGTCAGGCAGTACAAGTATCTCAGAAGTCCCTGGACTTTGAATTATATCTCAGTGACCAAAATCACATCCTGGTGTCCACTCCTGGACCAAAAACTATCAGCAGGGATCAAACGGTGGGCTTAAGCCAATCAGGCTTAACCTTGTGGGCGAGGAACAGTTTCTCCTGATCAAAAATCAGAACTCTAGTAGCAAGAAAGAAGAGAAATGGCTAAAGTAGGTTGCAGCCAACAACGTTGCCCAGATGGATGCAACCATTCCATTGTCCATTTTTTCAGGCCTCTAGCCGTCTTTACCCTTCAAGGGAGAAGGCTTCAGGGAAAGGGTGGGAACAGGGGAGAGGTCAGCAAGTAGTAAGAAACAAAAGCAAAAGATTTTAGGGGCAGAGTGGGTCTGAGGGGAGCCAGCACCGATGACCATGCACTTGCTCATAGACGAAGGGAATGATCACTCTTGGCTCTCTCACAGTGGTGTTGGGAGAGCTGCCTGTAATGATGCACCTAAAAGCATTTAGGAAACATCAAAATGTCTCAGGAAGGAAAGCAATATTGGTGGTAGCAGTGAGCGTCACTCCTAGTCCTCTGGAATGTAGGAAGCCAAGGGAGAAAAAGAATCTCCTCTCCATAGTGTGTCTCCCCAGCCAGATGACCTCCATGACTCTGGTGGGAATTTTCCCTGCTCCGGACTCTCTCCCTCTTTGTTGATTGTAACTGCCCAGGGATCAGCTGACACTGCTGGCAGCCTGGGGTGGGCTGGCAAGAGGCTTCTGCAGGAGGAGAAAGAGGCATTGTTGTGGAGGAAGACGCCTGCTCCTCAGCGGTGAGAACCGGGAGAGGCAGAGGCCGGAGGGCACACCAAGGACACTGCGTCCTCTGCTGAAGGTGCCGGCCACTCTGGGCAGGGCCTCTGCGGCTCAGTACCTTCACCCATGCCGTTCCTTTCCCTGAAGACTCTGTCTCCCCCGTGGTGCTCACGTCTGGTGTCTGACTTTTTCTCAGTTTAAGTATCACCTCTGCAGAGAAGACTTTGCTGGCCCCCAAGTCTAAAGCAGCCCCCACCTTTC
>PVJO010004334.1:0-104620 GCA_004026905.1 Hystrix cristata
GAATGACCTTATGTTAGGTGATATAAGCCAGGCAGAGAAAGATAGATGCCACATGACCTCACTTATAGGCAGAACCCAGAAACATCAAACTCAGAAACAGGCAGTAAAATGAGGGTCACCAGAAACTGGGAGGTTGGGAGAATTTAGGAGAAATTCGCCAATGGTAGACGGGAGGAAAAGTTTCAAGAGAGCTATTGCACTTCATTGGTAACTCTAGTTAATAGCACGTTGTATACCTGAAAATTGCTGACAAAGTAGATTTTAAGTACTCTCTCCGCCAAAAATATAATAAATGTGAGAAGTAACGCAAGTATTGGTTAGCTTGATGCAGCCGTTCCGCAGTGCAGACATAAATCCAAACATCATGTTATGCGCCCTAAATGTGCGTGATTTTTATTTGTCAGTTACAATAATTTAAAAATCTTCTTCAAAAAACTAAAATGAGGAATTCCATTCCACCCAGCTAGTCCCCTCCTAGGCATCTTCCCGAAAGAGTTAAAGATGTCATAGCACAGTGACACACGCACATCCATGTTCATAGCAGCACAACTTCCTGTGTGCCCATGACCAGACGGATGGATAAAGAAAATGTGGTATTTACACACCATGGAGTACTACTCTGCCACAAGGAAGGATGAATTTGAGGCATTTGTAGGAAAACAGACACACCTTGAGATCATAATGTTAAGTGAAATAAGTCACACACGCAAGTTTAAATATCACATGGTTTCTCTTTCATAAGAAACCCAAAGTACTGTATAAATACATTAAAGAGCAAAACACAAGAGAGGCAATAGGAAGACTGATCTTTTGCAAATGGGAAGGGGACCGAGAGAGGAGGGAGAAGGAAGGAGGTGGGAAGAGGAAGTAAAAAGAATTAAAATGTGTTGCGTACATGTCCTAGCTCCCCATGAAGAATGCAAACCACTGTGCGCTGCAAACACGGACTAATAAAAAATTTTAAAAAATAATTTAAAGATCAATGATTTAATATATATTAACGCTAATCACTGGAACTTTTTGCAGTAGGCATTATCATCCTGTCTAACAAATGAAGAAATTAAACAGAGAGGTTAGATTTCTGTTCAAACAACATCTGTGAATCATTGATCTGGGCCAGGAAGGGGGCAGAAGCTGAGATTACCGACTGTGAGGACTAAATCAGGCAGAGGTGGCCAGACTGCTGTGAGCATGTCAGCATGTGCTAAGGCCCTGAGGTTGATTTAGGGACCTGAAGGAGTCTGGTGAGACTGGGCTGAGGAGACAGGCGTCGAGATGGGGTTGAAAGTGGGGTTGGAGTTGGACCCTGCAGGCTTTCAGGACACAAGCAGAAGAGTCTGCTGAGCTTTGGGGTCTACACGTGTGCCTGTTTCTTGGGGCAGTATGGTGGCAGTGGCCAGAGAACCTTCAAGGGACCCAAGAGTAGGTCTCATGGGCCATCTGCAAGATCTGGGACTTCTCCTAGGGCGGGGAAGATGACGAGACCAAAGGCCTGTGGCAGGCTGGAGCAGAGTCAGGGTCAGAGCCCAGCTCTGTCTGACTCCAAATCAAGATGTCACTGTCACTTCCTGAAAGGAGCAAGGCACATGGCGCCTCTGTCAGTGGGGCCCGAGGGACGGAGGAGGGACCCGTGGGAGCAGGAAGCGCGCCGGTGCAGCAGGAGTCCGTGTGGCTTGGAGGTGAGTGGGACAGGGTGGCCGGGGAGGGGACCCAAGTCGGTGTTGGCGACCCAAGTTCCCCGACCCCATCACCTCAGCAGAAGTCGTGAAGTTTGCTCCCAAGCGCTTCAGTGTCACAAACCCACAGTGAGGAAGAGGAGGCTACTGGGGTGGCAGGGACTGTGGGGGGGCTCCCTGAGGCCTGCGGAGGCGACAGCAGTCACCTGATGGCCCGTGTGAAATCAGGGGCTGGTGGCCTTGCCCTTAGTGGGCCTTTGTCCCAACTAAACTTAAGGGACAGCGCCTCCCTGTGGTCATGGTCATCACAGGCAGGAGGCAGGGTGAAGGGACCCCGGGCTTTGACCACAGCGGCTCTCTGTGTGGGTGCTGCTTTGCTTCAGGGGTCACGGGCTCCCCGGCCCTGCAGGTCTCTGTGCTGTGTGACCTCGGGCAGCCACTTCCTGCTCCAGATCTCAGTTTCTTTTTCTGTGAAATGAGCCCAGCCCGGCCCGGCCCTCCCAGCTGTGACATTGTTGGGTTTTGACTCTGCCTGGGTGGGTCTCCGGTTTCTGCAGGGGGTTTGGGCTGGGGCTGGGGGACCTGGCTGCCAAGAGGAACAAGGAAGTAAGGAGAAGTCACAGGCACAGTTTCACACGGGCTGCGCTGGGAGCTGGATGGGGACGCACCCTGACTGGGGGACGAGGGGAGGGGTGACGGGCCTGTCCAGGTCCTGTCTACCGAGAGGAGGGTGGGTGGCTGTGGGCTCAGGCCCGGGCGAGGCAGAGGACAGGGGCTAGCTGCCACTGGAGCAGGCCAGGACGGCATCCAGCGGAGGGCTGCCGCTCAGAACGTGGGCACAGGCGACTTGGGCTTCCAAGTTGCCGCCACTAGACCCCTCCTCTGGCAAGCCGGCCTCCTCCCAGGGCGGCAGCTGATGGAGCCCCCGTGCTCTGCTCGCCCACGGAAAAGGCTATGGCCATCTCCCGGCCTCACAGGTGGGGACGCACCTGTCCTCCCGCTGGTTCCTGGGTCTCTGCCTGGCTCTGCCCCCGCACGCCCCTGTCCCATGCCCTCCTGCAGGGCACCTGTCTCGCCCATCTGTGCTCCACCTGCATCTCCCTGACTCAGCCTCCCCATCTGCGTCACACATACCTTCCTTCCTCCTCGTGTCCTTCCTCCCCCCGGACCTCTGGTCTTCTGCCCATTGCTAAGGTGGCTATCTCACAGGGCCCCTTTGGCCCTCAGCAAATGTGACTTGATGCCTGCTCCACCTTGCGCCGATCCCCATAATGTCGGGTTGGGAGGGGCGGGGCCGGAGACAGGAGTGAGGTCTCGTTGGTGTCCCTGGCATCCCCGTGTCACCAGCCCCATCTCTGTGCACAGGAACCCAGGCCTCTTCTCGGGATGCACAGATCGGGGCTCCCCCTGGCTGGACACCTGCCCTGGCCTGTTGTTTCCCTCTCCCCAGGGGTGCCTCAGGCCTCACAAGGACTGTCCCTCGGCGAGACTGGCACACTGTCTGGTGGCAGCCCACCCGACACACACCGCTGTCCTATCTGAGGACAAACGAGCCAGGAGCCTCGAAGCCGGGTGAGGGGGGCGTGTAGGGTCCCCAGCCGCGCTGCAGAGCCGCCCTCCGTGCTGGTGGGTTCCACAGATGATTCGCTTCTATTTGCTGCGCAGTCTACATGGCCTGTTCCAGGCTGCAGGGTGAACGTCACCTGAACCCTGAGCACCGTGCAAGGAAGGGCGGCTGCTGCAGGGCTGTCCCGGCCTCTGTACTAGTCACCTGCCTCGCCATGCTGGCCACCAGGCTGCCCTGGCCGCCCCAGCTTCAGAGGGTGATGTGTCCTTTCCGTGTGGTTGGCACTGACACGCCCGCCCCGCCCGGCACCACCTTGGATGCCCTTCTGGCATGAGGTGACGTCCACACCGGAGCCCGAGGGAGGAAGATACTGTCCAGAACATGTCGGAGGAATGAAAGGAAAGAGAAGTAGAAACTTCCAGTGTCCTGAGCTGATGAAAGGGTGCTGTCTCCAAGGGTCTGGACACTCTGTGTAGACACTGGCTGAGTTTCAGGGTGATATCTGGGTAGACCAGCATCGCTCCGGCTTCTGTGGCCACCAGAGTAAGGGGTGTCGGCTTACTCTGGGGAGAGGCTTTGCAAAGGGAGCAGAAGTAGGGTCAGGCGAAAAGTCTCCAGTCCAATTCGAATTTCACAGAAACCATAAACAAGAGTGTTTTAATGTCAAGGGTGCCGTGCGAATGTAAGCCACACTTCAGCTCCACATGGCTGTGGCTGGTGTGGGCTCAGCCCCCAGAACAGGCCGGGGGACACGGTGAGCCTGATCCTCAGTGACGGGCGGCAGGTGGCTGTGGCCGGTAGTGTGGAGACCAGTCAGTAATCTACAGCAGGAGGGGACAAGAGCCATGTCTCACACCTGGGTTGGCACAGGGCAGCGAATGAGGTGGGACCCCTCGTGCAGTGAGCCCAAGAAGCCCCAAGGCAGGACCCTGGAGCGGGCGGTGACAGGAGGGCATCGCCGAAGGGCCTGGAGGGCCTTGGGGGAGGAGGACGGGGCTTGGTCCAATCTTAACTCTAGCACAAGCAAACCACGACCCCAGCTGACACTTGGGTTGTACATTTGTATCCACATGAGGGTCTGTGTGTTGGTTTAATAGTCTCTGCAAGCCAGGCATGGTGGCACACGCCTGTGATCCCAGCACTCGGGAGGCTGAGGCAGGAGGACTGCCACAAGGTTGAGGCCAGCCTGGTCTATGCAGTGAGACCCTGTCTCAAAATAAATAAAGTCTATGCAGTTTGAGCAAATGTGTAGTGAATGTTTACATTTTAAAAATGTATTACAGTGAAAGAGCCGAGTGTGGTGGTGCACGCCTGTAATCCTAATGCGGGAGGCTGAGGCAGGAGGATCACTGGGAGTTCGGGGCCAGCCTGAACTACATAGAAAGACCCTGTCTCCAAAAAATTTTTTTTAATTTATTATGGTGAAAGACACACTGACATGAATCCCCCCTCAAAATCCCCCCTCACTTTGAACACACTCATCACACCTTTCTCACCACTTCCGGAAGTGTTAGCAGGAATCCCTCAATCTGCACTCTGAAAGCCGCCATGAGCTGCTCTGGATTCAGCTGGACATGATTAGGGAGGAACGGGGGCAGGAAACTATGGTTACAGGAGCAGCCTTGCTGTGGGCTCTGGAAGCTGAGCGACAGGATGAAGAACACTCTGCCTCCAAGCCTGGGCACCAAGGGCATCTCATGTCAGAGTGATGCCCCAGCTCCAGACGGGAGGCCTCCTTATGCCCGGCCCTTACCAAGGGTCTTTGGCACAGGACACAAGGGACACCGTCCCTCAAGAAGTTCATGGCCATTTGGGTGGAGTGGCACATGCCTGTAATCCTAGCACTTGGGAGGCTGAGGCAGGAGGGTCACAAATTCAAGACCTGACTGGACAAGTTAGCAATTTAGCAAGACCTGTCTCAAAACAAAAAATGAAGAAAGGTTGGAGCTATAACTCATTTTGAATGTCCTGCTGGAATCCCCAAGAAAGAAAAAAAGAAAAGAAAAGAAAAAAAAGGAAAACTCAGCCTGGCAGGGTATTTATCAATACACATGCTTCCTAATAAATTATAAAGAGAAACCACAAAAAGATTCATTCTTTTAAAATGATTAAAACGTAACTAAGGCTCTGGAGAGGAAATGATTAGTTGGTTGTTTTTTTTGGTTTTTTTTACATATTTAACTGAAAAAGATGAAAAGTCATGTGAAAAGGTCAAATATTTGCATTTCTTGGGCTTTCAGATGGTGGTGAGTATTCACCAAGGACTGTCAAGGACTGTGTGGCCCTCCGCCCCCTTCAGCAGACAGAGGGCTTCCCCAAGTCTGGGTTGGACCAGGGCCTGGCACACACTGAGCATGCGCCACCCCTCAGCTGCACCCAGCTCAGAGGGAGAGGATTAGAAATGCAGATGTGAAGTGCAGAAGAGAAACTCATTCTTTGTCTCAAAAAAGATAAAATAAAGCACTCTTGAGAGCTGGGCATGGTGATGCACACTGTGATCCCAGCACTCAGGAGGCTGAGGCAGGAGGATTGCCATGAGTTCATCATAGTGAAACCCTGTCTCAAAAAAAAAAAAACCATTAAAAAAAGAAATTCATTAAGAAACTCATCCCCTCCAAAAAAGAAACTCATCCTATAAATATCAGAGAAGTCAAAACATAACTTTTGATTATCACCATGAGCAAATATTGAGATAAAATTCATCTAACCCAAAATCCATCCTTTTAAGCCACTTCACACTATGTAATTCCGAGGCTTCTAACATATTTATGACACTGGTCAGCCGTCACCACGGTTCCCTTTGTCTGTCCTCCCTGCCCCCCTGTCTCCCGCCACCCAGGCTTAGCCAGGTCTGGATGCCCACATCCATGTCCTGGGTGACAGCCTGGTCCCTGGTCTGCCTCCTGCCCACCCGGCCCCTCTGTCCACCCCACATGGTGGCGACGTGGCTCCTGCTCAGAGCCCAGGCAGTCGCCACCCTGCTCAGCCCTGCACAGCCCCCCAAGGCCACCCAGGAAGACTCCTGAGGGACCCTTCCCTCTATAGGGCTTCTCCGTCTGTGCCCTCTTCCTGTGGGAGGAACAGGGAGGGGGCTGGCTTCGCTCCTAGTTCAAACGTCCCCTCCATGTCACAAGGTCACCTCCACAGAAAGGCTTTCCCTCATGAGGCCATGTCGTCACCCACCCCAGGCACTGTCTCATTTCATTCTTAGCATTTGTTTTACTGGTTTTTTGGGACAGGATCTTGCTATGTAATCCAGGCTGACCTCGAACTCACAGCGGTCCTCCTGCATCAGCCTCCTGAGTGCTGGGATTACAGGGGTGCCTCATCACACTGCACAAGGATTTTTAAAGTCACGCAGGAGAAGGCCTTTTGCAGAAGTCAGAGGCTGGCCCTGGACGCAGCCTGTCTGTCACTTCCTCCTCCGTGAGGAAATCCTTTCGCCCTCCCCGCCCTGCCCTGCCTCCTGGCGCCTCCATCCTCTCCTGGGCTTCGTATTTCCTGTCTCCTCACCCTCTTCCTTCTCCTCCCTGCTGTGGGCTCCCCGCACCTGGTCTCAGCTCCTCTGCCAGCGCTGAATTCGGTTCAGGGCTGTTCCAGCGGCTCCGTGTGACCGAGACCCCCATCACCTGCTGGCCTCCAGGAAGATCCCACAGAGGCGGGACAGGTCCCCAGCGCCTCTCAGCTCAGGAAGAGCGCTGCCGCTGTGGGACCTCGGCCGGGGGCGGGGACGAGGAGGAGACCCAGGGAGGTGACCCAGACGGGGGCCGCGGAGGGGAGGTGGGAGGAACTGCACTGGGTGCTGTACTCCACCTTCCCTCCTTCCTCCTTCTCCCAGCTCACTTACATGGCTGTCTATAGCTCTCCCAGTTACTGCCCCTGATAAACTGCTGGGGTGTTTAGTCCTATTCGGGGACCCCCTAATTTTATTTTTTCCGAGACGGTATCTTGCTAAGTCATTCAGTTAGTTGCCTGGGCTGGGCTGGAACTGTCGATTCTCCTGCCTCAGCCTCCCCAAGTGATGTCTAGGGTTTTAAAGGGTGCTTCCTGCTTCCCTCCCTCCCAGGAAAGGATTCGGCATGAATATCCAGGTGGGTGCCAGAGAGCAACAGCAGCAGGGATGGTGACTGCGAGGGCAGCTTGTGTCTGAGCTGGACACCGGGCACCTCCTCCCTGGGGCCGGGGCGGGGGGATGCCGAGATGCCCTGGGCCATGCATCTGTGGGGGCGGGCAGAGCGGGGGCAGAGACAGCCAGAGTCCTCCTCAGCTACTGCAGCGACAGTTTGTGATCCTCCTGCCTCAGCCTCCCAGAATGTTGGATACGGCTGTGCCCCAGGGCCCCTGGCAGGAAAGTAGTTTTTGGCAGTTTTATGACAAACTGAATTTTCCAGGAACTTGACTAATCTGGAAAATCTCACCCCTGGCTGAGGGGCACTTCTCCACCCACATTCAGATTGGTTGTCACTGAGGGGGCGCATCCAACATCCGTGACGGCATTCCGCACACTTTAAGTACACAGGGACTCCTGGGGTC
Source organism: Hystrix cristata (assembly GCA_004026905.1). Taxonomy (NCBI): domain Eukaryota; kingdom Metazoa; phylum Chordata; class Mammalia; order Rodentia; family Hystricidae; genus Hystrix; species Hystrix cristata. The sequence goes on from PVJO010004334.1 coordinate 7,777, forward strand.
CTCGTCACAGCGTGGAGACCCAGGCTGTGGGCGCCTGTGGGGCCTGGACTCCGCCTCTTCCCAAACCGGGGCCTGGCAGTCGGCCGAGCAACAAGTTTTACTGTGACCCTGTTTACTTCCTGCCTTAGATAACAGGCTACTGGCCCCAGCTGAGGTCCCAGACTCAGCCTCTGAGAGGACAGCAGGGCAGGGGACTATGCACACACTCCTCACCTGCCAGGGTGCAGTGACTGGTGGGCGGAGGGCGGGGCGGGGTGAGGTTGGGGGTGGAGTTAAAGCCGGAGTTGGTTTTAGGATTAGAGTCGGGGATGAGGCTGGGGTGGCAGCTGGGGTTAAAGTTACGGTTGGGGTGGTGCTGGTGTAGGGTTAGGGCTGGGACTGGGGATATGGCAGATTTTGGAAGTGGCATCAGGGAATTAGGGTTTGAGTTGGGATGGGGGTTGTGGTTGGGGTTGGGGTTGGAGTTAGGGTTGGGCTTTTGGTTAACGTTAGGCTTAAACTTGAGGTTAGGGTGAGGGTTGGGGTTGGGATTAGGACTAGGGTTAGCACTGGCGTTAGGTTTGGGGATAGGTTTAGAGTTGGGCTTAGTGCTGGGGTGAGGGTCAGGGTTGGGGTTAGGGTTAGGCCTGCGGTTAGGACTAGGGTTAGGGTTAGGGTGGGGTTACAGTTAGGGCTAGAAGTACAGTTTAGTTTATGGTTAGTGCTATGTTTAGGTTAAGGGTTGGGATTAGGTTTAGGGTTATGGTTGGGGTTGGGGTAGGGTTGGGGTTGGGGTAGGGTTGCCATTGGTGTTAGGATTAGTGTTAGTTTTGGGGTTAACTTTGAGATTAGGTTTTGGTTTAGGGTTAGAGATGGGTTTCGGTTTACAATTAGTGTTTGGATTAGTTTTAGGGTTTGGTTTGGCATTGAAGTTCAGGTTGATGTTGGGGTTGGGTTTGGGTCAGGTTTAGGGTTGAGTTAGGGTTAATGGTAGGATTAGGTATTAGGGTTGGGGTTAGGGTTAGGTTTGTGGTTACATTTAGGGTTGGCATTAGGGTTAGGGTTTGGTTTGGGGTTAGATTTAGGGTTGGATTAGGGTTATGGTTGGGTTAGGGTTGGGTTGGGGTTAGGGTTGGGGTTGTGTTTAGGGTTAGGTTTGAGGTTAGGGTAGGGTCAGTGTTGGGGTTGTGGTCAGTGTTGGGGTTCTGGTTAGAGTTGGTGTTGGGGTTGCTATTCAGGTTGGAGCTGGAGTGAGGTGTTGGGTTGAGTTAGGGTTAAGGTTGGTGTTGTGTTTAGGGTTCCTTTTAGGTTTGGGTTTAGGTTTAAGGCTGCTATTGGCTTTACCTTAGAGGTTGGGTTGGAAGTTGGGGTTTGGTTAAGGTTAGAATTTGGGTTAGAGTTGATGTGGCAGTTGAAGTTAGGTTTATAGTTGGGTTTAGGATTGGGGTCAAGGTTATGATTATGGTTGGGGTTAGGGTTGTCTTTAGGGTTAGAGTTGGTGTTAGGGTTGGGTTTCGGGTTAGGTTTGGGGTTAGTGTTTGCGTTGCAGTTAGGAATAGAGTCGGGTTTGAGTTAGTGTTGGGCTTAGGGTTGAGCTTAGTGTTAGGTTTAGGGTTAGGGCTGGCATTTGGGTTAGGGTTAGTGTTATGGATATGTTTGAGATTAGGGTAGGGTTCGGGTTAGTTTTGACATTGGGTTTAGTTTTAGGGTTAAGGTTGCATTTAGGGTTAGGTTTGGGATTAGGGTTAGGGTTAGGTTTGGGATTAATGTTGGGGTTAGGGTTAGGTTTGGGATTAGTGTTAGTGTTAGGGTTAGGGTTAGGTTTGGGATTAGTGTTGGGGTTAGGTTTAGAATTTGGGTTGGGCTTGGGGTTCAGTTTAGCATTAGGGTTGGGTTTAAGGTTAGCTTTGAGCTTTGGGTTAGACTTGGGGTTTAGGGTTAGGGTTGGAGTTAGGGTTAGGGTTAGGGTTCGTGTGCACTGGTGTGTGCAGAGGAACAGCCAGGAGATCAGTGTGTATGCATGTGTGTGAACCAGGACTCCTGAGGCCCACAAGACCAACAGTGAGGGATAAGACACCAGCTGGGAGGTATAAAGACAGACCAATCAGGACACCAAACTACTCAATTAAAAAATGGAGAAAGGGCTGAGCATGGTGGCAGAGGCCTGTGACCCCAGCACCCTGGGAGGCTGAGGCAGGAGGATCACAAGTTTGAGCCCAGCCTGGGGAATTTAGCAGTTTAGTGAGACCCTGTCTCAAAATACAACTAAATAAATAAAATTTTACCAGGGCTAGGGATGTAGCTCAGCGCAAAGAACTTGGGTTCAATCACACCCCTCCAAAATAAAGAGAAGGTGGAGGTGAATAGATATTTCTTCAAAAATATACAAATGGTCAACAAGCACACGAAAACATGCTCAGCATCACTAATCACCACAGAAATGCACATCAGAGCCCCATGGAGCACCTTACACCATCCAGAAGGATGGAAGGTTGCAGTGAGTCAGGAACACCACGCATGGCTGGTCGGGATGCAAACTGCTACAGCCACTATAGAAAACAGTATAGAAAACAGTATTCGACTTTTAATTTTTTGCTTCCTCAAAAAATTAAAAGTCAAATTATCATATGATCCAGCAATCCCACTTCAGTGTATATGCCCAAAAGAATCTTAGTATCTGCATACCCATGTCCATGGCAGCATTGTTCACAATAAGCCAAAAGGCAGAGACAACTCGTGTCCACAGATAAATGGGCAAACAAAAGGTGACACAGTCATTCCATGGCATATTATACAGCCTTCAAAAGTAAGCAAAATCTGACACATGCAACCACGCACCTTGAAGATAAACGAAGTGAAGGAAGGCAATCACAGGACAAATACTGTAAGGTTCCACTTACACCAGGTACTTAGTGTAGGTGGAAATTATAAGGGCGAGCCAGGTACAGCAGCACACACCTGTCATTCCAGCCCTCTGGAAACTGAGGTGGGAGGAATCCCTAGGAGTTCAAAGCCAGCCTGGGTTACATAGTGAGTTCAAGGCCAGCCTAAACTATATAGCAAGAACTTGTCTCAACAACACAAAGAAATAAAAACAATAAAATAAAATGTTAAATGGTGGCTGCTGGCTTCTCACCTGGGTGTGCGTGTGGTCCTGTCACAGCCTGGATTAGATCCTAGCTGGTTCCCATGTAGCTCTAGAGGGCAGGTAAACCTGCTTCTTCCCCTCTAAGCTCGCTTGGGGCACGTCCCTTTAAGTTTTCCCGGCCCTGGGGCAGCAGCACTTGGCCTTGAGTAATTCATAGGGCAATGACTTTCCAGTCTCAGCCCTTCCTCCGCTCTCCGAAATTCAGCCCGAGGATGCAAAACCACATTTTGCCAGTAGGTGGCGGTGCCCACCGTAAAGGTGAGCTCGCCCAGGTTTCTCCTGGATTTCAGGATCATTCAGGAATGCTAACTGCTGGAGGAGTGTGGAGTGCTGACACAGCGCCGCCAGACAGTTACCACCTGACACCAGCATGACCAAGCCAGCACGCTGTGACCCCAGCACTAGGATGCTGAAGCAGAAGGATCAGGAGTTTGGCATCTGCCTGGATGGCATTTGCCTTCCTTATCCACCAGGTCAGCACAATGTCCCCTTCTGGAAGCCGCTTCCTCAGGGACACAGAGATTGCACAGCACTCCTTAGCTTCCTACGATGACGTCTCAGGCCCTGAAAGCCTGAGCTCCTGGGCGGGGAGGGGCGAGGACCACGGTCAGCTTGCATCCAGCCAGCATGCCCACGTTGGCCAGCCTGAGTCAGCGTTTTCAAGATCCTCCTTTCAGACCTTTTGGATTCTCAAGAGTCTCACTACGTAGCCCAGGTTGGTTCTGAACTGGCGGTCCTCCTCCCCCCACCTCTGGAGTGCCGGGATCACAGATGTGTGCCACACATCTACCTTGGCTATTTGTCTTCATTGCACTTAAAAATAATTTTAAAGTCCTTTTAGCAAGGAAGGTCCATGTGACCTTCAAGGCTCACTGCACAGGCCAGCCTGGAGCCCCAGACACAGTGGCCCCAGGCCGCCAGGATGGCCTGTGTGCAGCATCTAGGTGATCATTCTAGTACTGAGCCACAGCTCCAGCCCACTCTGTGCTTAATAAATCCAAGTTATTGGCTTATTTCTACGATTTACTCTTTTCCTAAAGCTCATATGATAACTTGTGAAGCTCAAATGGCCACTTTCCTTTACCTAGTAATTTCCTAAAAGCCAGTAAGAAACAGAATAACCTCAAAAATGGGCCGAGGACATGGAAGAGCAATTCACAGGAAGGAAATACAGGGAGATCAACTGGCACTTTAAAAGTTTACTCATGAAACAAAGATTTGCCTGTTGAAATTCTGGCCTTCATCCTCACCCCCACCCCACTCTGGCTGCCATCAGAAAGCTCCCAACCCCTAAGTGGCCAGCTCTCTTGCATAGCTGCAGTGACAAACAGCCGCTCTACCGCAAGCAAGTGGGTAGCAGCTACCAGTGTCACACATGCTTTGACCCAAGGGGCCTCCCACTGCCAGCGCAGCCAGGGGTGGACTGCAGACACCAAACATCCCTTTCCAGAGCCTGGTTAAACAGTCTACAGGACCCAGACGTCTGTGTGGCTCTAAACAAGAATGGGGGCCCTTTTGGGACAATGGTGGAATTCTTCAAAATACTGGAAAGTTAAGAAAATAAAAACTGGCTGGGTGTCATAGTGCACACCTGTAATCCCAGCTCTTAGGACACTGAGGCAGGAGGATCACTGGAAGTTCAGGACCAACCTGGGCTACATAGTGAGAACCTCTCTCTCAAAAAAAATTTATAAATATATATATACTTACGTATAATTTAAATATATATTTATATAATTCATATATATATATATATACTTTTCTTTTGGTGCCAGGGATCAAACTCAGGACCTTGAGCTTGTTAGGCAAGCACTCTAACCACTGAGCTAAATCCCTAGCCAAAATAACAAAAAATAACAATGTCAACAAAAAAACCAACAAGAAATACACAAGACACAGATGAGAAAGGCAGTCTCTGAGAGGGAAAAGGGCAGCTTGGGTTGGGCACTTGATGGTAATTTTGGACCATGTCAATATATTATTCAGAAAAACAAAATTGGAACTTTTTTTTTTTTTTGATGGTACTGGGGATTGAGCCCAGGGGCTCTGCACTAAACCGTATCTTCAGTTCCCCTCTTCATTTTTTATTTTGTGACAAGTTCTTAATAAGTCACTAAACTGCCCAGCCTGGGCTTGAAACTTGAGCTACCTCTCTACACTGACTCCTTTCTTGTCACTGAAGTTTCTGGCTGAGCTCCATGAACTGAGTTGCTATACTCTTCTGTGAATGCTATCTTCCAGAAATCCACAGAGCAAAAGGCATGCACTTCCCCCATCTGCCAACAGGTGGTGGTATATGGCTGACCAACAGGCAAAGAAATAGGCAGGCACCCACGAGTAACATAAAATAGAAACTAACTTTATTTCTCTGGAAGAAGCAGATATTGATAGCTGGGGCAGCAGCTTTGGCAACAGAGGCTGGTGGGAAACAGAACAGCACTGAGGAACAGTTGGGTGCGGACAGGAAGCACTGGTGTCCCTCAGGGGCAGCTGCACCTTGGTCTCCTTCCAACCCTGGGGCCTTGGGCCCTGGTCCCTGCCAGAAAACGCTCTGGCACCTCTTCTCTGCTTCCTGCGCCACCCTGGCTATTTCCAGGCACAAGATCCTAAGAAGGGCCAAGCCCCATAACATGTCCACAGTCCACAGCAAGCCGCAGTCACATTCCACCTGACCCCCATGGCCCGCAGGGCTCCCAGACAGCACCCAGCCCCACTGAGGCCTGTGGGCGCGGGCCCCTCTCCGCATGGGCACTCATCTCCCCCCAGGTCACCTCCTCTCAGTCTGGTACCCAGGGAAGGGACTGGTCCAGCCACAGATGCCTTGGCCAGTTCATGGGACCCTTCCTACCTCTTGGCAGGGGCACCGAGGACAGAACTGAAATGTGCAGGGACAGTGCTGGGAGAGAGAGATAGGCAAGGTGGGTGCCAGCCTCCCGCCACCTGGGCCTCACTGTCACTGGGAACAACGGGCGGCAGCAGGTCCTCCCTCCGGCCTGGGCGGGCACCTCCCACCCTGGCCATGGGCAGCTCGCGTCACTCTTTCAGGGCAGTCCTCAGTCTCCAGAAACTGCTCAGCGCCTGCAGAGGGAAAGCCCAAGTCCACTCAGCACTGGCTGCTGGGGCCAGGCAGAGGCCGAACACCGTGGCTCTAGGCAGTAACTCTGGACCTCAGCATCCTGGGAAAAGTTTCCTGAGTTAAGAGAACTGCACTACTGTCAGTAACCAAGGAGGCAGCAACAAGCAAGCCTCAGCTTATATGGACACAAACGAGGGAGAAAACCAGGAGACAACACCTCACAGGGACCGTCCTGTGTGGTGGCAGCGCCATCCCTCACTCAGTTCTCCCATCACTTCCAGCTGGACACACAGACGAGGGAGCCAAGCTGAGCAATGGGCAGCGGGGCTGCTCCCTCTGCCACCCAGCAAGTCAGGCCCCACAGAGCCAGTGTCACCCGTATGCCTGTGTGTCACTGTTCTTGGACTCAACAGAAGTCTCATATATGTATTTACATAGCATTTCATGTTACTTATATATCAATGTGCATATATACATGCTTACAGGATTGGGGGACTGACATCCTTTAAAAAGGCGTTAACTAGTCAAACATACATATATGCATGTAAACACACACGTATGTATGTACGCATGTATGCTTTGAAACAGGGTCTCGCTGTGTTGCCCAACTGGTCCAAGATCTTGGGCTCAAGTGATTCTGCCTCAGCCTCCTGCCTGCTGGGACGACAGGTGAGCACCAGACATTAACGCTTTTAATGTTACTTTAGACAGAAACATGAGAAGAGATGAGAAACATCTGCTTAATCCCTGGACCTGAAGTGCAGGCGCCACTGTGGAGGCGCAGGAGGCCGCCCCCTCTGCAGCCTCCGTCTGGGGAGGAACTGCTCCCAACTCACACTGCTCCCCGACAGTGTCCTGCCTCTCCCTGCGCCCCGAACGGGGCCAGGCACTTACTTGTGGTCAGCAGGGCCACAGGAGCCCAGTAGGTGGCAGCCAGCCTGCTCCAGGTTCCAGTCAAACATCTCCAGCACTTTGTGACACTCCAGTCGTGGCCTCAGCCCCAGCCCAAAGAGCTGCTCCACCTGCGGGACAAAGGGCAGCACCTTGCGGTCCAGGGGCCCAGGGGCACCATGCCGGGCAGGTGGGGGTCAGAGCAGGGCGGGGGACAGCAGCAGTCCTGGGGCCTGGCCACCAGAGCAGCAGGCAGCAGCGATACCTTCAGATACTGGGCAGCCCTCTGCACGCTCCAGCTGTGGCTCTGCAGGGCAGCCTGGCACTCCTCTGTGGTCACCCCGTGGACCATGGCCTGCAGCTGGGCACAGTGCCCATCAGCACCGCACCCGGCCCCCGGGCCCCTCAGCCCTGCCTGCCCATGAAGCCCTGCCCCACTCACCATCTGGACCTTGTCCGCCAGCCGCACGGTCTCTGGCCCATCCCCTGGGCAGCCCCTCTGCGGCAGCCGAGCGATGGCCCTCGGGGCAGGTGGCCGGACACGGGGGTTGCTGTTGTTGGTAGAGAAGTTGGCCTTGGGATCGGGGGCGGCCTGGGGCATGGGTCGTACAGTGGCGGTGGGGGCTGCAGGTGCTGGGGTGCTGGGCGGCGGCAGCAGTAGGGATGTGGGCTGTGGGGCTGGCTCCTCGGGACTTGGGGCCTCCCGGAGGAAGCGCTGGTAGCGCTCCAGGTAGGGAGGGCACTCGGGCAGCAGGTAGTAGTGGGTGCTGCTGACCTTCCGGCCATCGCGCACGATGGGCAGGATGCAGGGCCCTGCTCGGGGACCGGGGGCCTGGATCACCTGAGGGGTGGCATACTTGGGATCGGAGGCAAAGCTCTGGGTGGTAGGCATGGTTTTCCCGGGTGAGCTCGAGAGCCAGGGTGACAGCGGGGAGCTGCCAGGCGGCACCAGGGGGCTGGGGGTCCTTGAGCCTTGCGGGGACAGGGCATCCCGGGGAGGCACCCGAGGAGGAGATGCAGGTCCAGGCCACCGGCCCGGCTCCTCATCTCCTGAGGGGGCTGGAGACAGCTCGACCCGAGGGCGTGTGGGCCGCGGGGGGATGGGCACCCGGGGTGGCACCTGGGGCCTGTCGTCACCCCCGGGGCCAGGCGAGGGGGCCAGCAAGCCCGTGGGGACCTGCAGCTGCCGCATGCACTCCTGCTGCAGTGCCTGGAAGATCTGGGCAGTCTGCGCCGAGCTGGGCGGTGGGCCCCCACCCTGGGTGGGCAGGAACAGGTCGTCCTCCAGTGCCGGGGGACACCGTGCAGGCTCAGGCACGAAGGCGTAGTTGGTCTCGCCCTGGCAGGGCCCGGTGGCCAGCTCAGCACCCACCAGCGTGCTGTTGATGGAGCAGACCTCGAAGTCGTCCTCATCCTGGGCCACGTCATCATAGGCAGGAGGCGGGGGCAGTGGGCGCGCGTCCCAGTCCACCACTGGTGTGGGGTGCAGGGGGCGTGGCAGGGCCCGCGTGGGGCTCTGAGGAGGAGTCTTGTCCAGCAAGGAGCAGGCGTCCATAGCCAGCTGCGCCAGGGAAGGAGCGCATGGCCGAGGAGCTGGGACCACAGGGTCCTCGCCAAAGTCGATGAGGGTGACCTCGCTGCCCCCGTTGCTGCCACCACGGCCTGCCTTGGTACCAGGGACCCGGGCTGAGGGCTTCGACAGCCACAGCCCCCGGGGCAGGCCTGGCTTCCGCAGACCCAGCCTCTTGAAGTCACTGGCCAGAGGATCTGGATCCTCACTCACGGGGTCGTAAGTGGGCTCTGGATGGGAAGGGAAGACCCCAACAGAGGTCGAGTCAGGCAGGGCAGGTGACAATGGGAAGGCAGGGCATGGGGAGGGAGCCGAGTACTCGGCCGGCCCCACAGTCCCCCAAGTCAGCCACCACTCAGCTGCCAAGCACACCCAGTGCACCCCACCCCACTCAGACAAACGCGACCAGCTGTGTCCCTGTCCGCCTCTGGGGCTGCCACTCCCCTGGCCTCTTCTATAGCAGCGCAGATGACACCCCACCCTGCCACCTTGCTGATGCTCCCTCCACATGAGATCCCCATGCCTGTGCCTGTGCCCCGTTAGTCTTTCCTCTCCCCACCTCCATACAGCACACCCATCAGTGCAGGCATGGGCAGTAGGACACCCCAGGGAGACAGAGGGAATGGGCAGGGCCAGACCACAGCACGGCGAGCTGAGAGGGCTCCCACGCCCAGGCTCCAAGGGCCCCAGGGGAGGCGGGCAGCGGAAGCTCACAGCAGCAGCCACCTCCCCAGCCCATGTACCTTCCGGGAGGAGAGGAGAGGAGAGAGCAGAGAGGGGACGAGGGCATCCTGAGCAGACCCACTTACTCAGAGTGAAGATGGCAGGCTGAGGAGGGCGAGGTGGAGGCTCCCCTGCAAGAAAGGCCATGCAGACAGGGCAGGAGGAGAGGAGGGAGCCAGACAGGACAGGTAGGGACGGGGACAGGGAGAAGAGCAGGTAGGGAACAGGATGGAGGGGGACAGAGCCAGATGGGGGCAGAGGACAAGATGAGAGACAGAGCCGGACAGAGGCAGAGTTGAAAGGGGAGAGAGAGAGTGCCAGTGAGTAGGAGAGAGCAGATGTACAACTCCAACACAAATGGGAGGCAATGGGAAGGCAGGATGGGGACAGCCATGTCCCAAATGACAGGCACAGGAGACAGAGGCAGCCCTGGCTGAGATGGAGCTGAGGGGGCTTTGGCTCAGGAAAGGAGAGCCGGATTAGGAAGGGAAGAAGGAGGGAGGGAAGCTGAGGTGGGTAAGGCCGACACAGGAGCAGCAAGGATGCCCACCTCAGCGGATACAGCTGCCTCTCCTCAACCACCCCACACAGCCGGAGCCAGGGACACAGCTGTCCCGCCTGCTGCTGCCCAGACCCAGCTGTCCCCAGAACAGAATGGCAGGCGGGGTGGCCTGGGGACACTGAGGAGCAGCACTTACTTTTCACCCTTCCCAGGTGCTGGGTGGGCCGAGAGGTGCTCAGTTCCACATTCAGCAGGTCAGGGGGGTCCATGGGGTTTCCCAGGTACAGTCTGTGGAGAGAGCCAGGTCGAAGGTGGAGGCCTCTGGGGACAGGTAAGGCTCTGCCAGTGGAAGCCAGGCAGAATGAGACCCTAGTATGTGCGGGAGACGTTGCACCTGAGCCCCTCCATCTTAGCCAAGCAGCAGAGCTGGGCCAGGGCTCAGGGCTCGGGGCTCGGGGCTCACGGCTCTGGGCTCCAGGTTTCTGGCTCGCATTGTGCCCATCCAGATTCACCCACAAATCAAAGCTGCAGAGTCACAGAGGCCGGGCAGGGATGGACCCCAGGGGTGGCCAACACCGCCCACTCTCTTGCAGCCAGAGTAGAAGTGTGGAGCAGAGAGAACACTGCAGGTCAGCAAGACGGCCAGACCTCGCCACCACCACCCCACCCATCGGCAGACAGGAGGCATTCGCCCGCTCTGCCCCCACGTCTTGTCCCACGTACAGCTTCTGCGACAGAGAGGGGCGGAGTCTAAACAAGCAAGGTTCAGAGGAGCACAGGCTGAGGGGGGCAGGCACAGCTGGCACTTCTTCTCAGTCTGGCATCCCACCCTGCACCGGGAGGACAGTGACAGTGGAGAGCAGATGAAGGCTGCTGCGTGCAGAGTGGCGGGAGAGCCACACCGCCCCGTGCATGGGTGAAATACCCCACAGGAGAAGGCCCCCGGGGACACAGCGCAAGCCTGTGTGCGCATGGCCCTGGTCCTACCATCTCCTGGAGGCTGCGCTCTGACCACAGACCAAGCCCCGCTGTGCCCATGTGTGCCCTGCAGCCGACAGCCAGACAGGCAGGAAGGGACAGCAACCGGAGCCCAGAAACAGTCACGGGTGTCAGCTCGGGTCGGGGAGCAGCCCGTGTCAGCTGGGCCAGGGCACAGAGCCTGCATGAGCTTCAAGGGGCTGCAGTGATGCTCATGCCCGGCAGTGTGTCACCGCGGCAGAACTGGGGTCAGGGGTTCCCAAGGAGGGACCGTTCTCACTGCGGAGAGGCCACGACCCTCAGCAACCTGCACAGCACCTCTGGGGTGTCCCTTGTGAGCCCCACTTGAGCAGCATTCACCCTGCCTCACGGGCAGCCCCCAGCCCCTCTGCTGGAGGTGCCCATTTCACAGAAGACATGAGACCAGCTCCCAGGCGGCACAGAAGGCAGGCAGGACCAGGAGGGAGAGCGGGGTCTGGGGCTGGGCACTCACTCATCGATGCGGTCGGGGAAGCCCCAGCAGTGGCGGGGGTCGCTGTCCCCGTGCCCCGTGTGGATGAAGCTGTTCTGCAGGGGCTGGCTGATGTCCTGCGCCGACAGGCCGGCCACAGAGGTCACCACATTGCGAGGAAAGGGCCCCACACACAGCGTCCGTGTGTTCTGCCCTCGCCACCAGTAGTTCTCAGCCCTGCCCAGAGAGACGGCACAGTGAGCAGCAGGCCAGGGACCCTTCTCCCACCAAGCTCCCTCTGCCAGCCAACATGGCTGCCTGGGCAGGAGCATCAGGAACAAATCCAGCCCCAGACCACGCAGCCAGCAGCCCATGTGCCTGGCAGCACCCAACCTGCCACTCCCCACACGAGGCCCCACAGTTTGCCCAAAGCCCTCTTTGTGCCCCCTTAGTGGGCTCAGGCAGCCCCTCTTGCTTTACACATGAAATGGCTCCAGCAAGTGACAAGACTTGCCTGCATCACCAGGACAGCAGGCCACAACAGACCTGGGATTCCAATCCTGTCATTAAGTCTGCAAAGCCAACACCATCTCCTCACAGCTCCACTGTCCTCCCCCCTCCCCAGTAAGGCCCAGCTCTGACCCTTGCAACCTCACATCTACCCTCCAGCCAGTTCCAGGGGTCTTAGGAGACAGCAGGCACCAAGGGAGCCCCCACTTACAACCTGCCTCAGGGCAGGCAACCCACTCTTCCTCCCTGGCCCGCCCCCTACCCATCTCCTCGGGACGAGCTCTGGTCTCCTGCAGGAGCCCAGAAGGGGACACAATGTGGCTGCACAGTGGGCCCTCAGCCCACGCTCTGACCACAGACCAAGTCCGGTCAATGCAGCCTGAGCCAGGCCTGGGTCAGAAGCACAGGGTCTCCCCCAACCACACCAACCGCCTCACATCCGAAGTTGAGGCTCCCATCCCCACTGCTGGAACTATAACACATACAATGGCAACACGGGGAGATCCTGGGCTACAGCACAGTGGTGACAGTATCATGCTGATGGGACACGAGTGCCACAAGGCTATGTGGTCTGTCACTCCCCACCCTTACTTCACTCGCTCCAAGGCCAGAGGCACACAAAGACTCCTCTGAGATGCAATGGACCAGAGAGCGCAGGGAAGATGGAGGGAAGAAGGGTTTGGGAACCTGGGACCCACCTGGGGAACATGACCCCTCACAGCTGCACACCCTCAAGACTGAGGGGCACAGAGGTCCTCTGGGAGGTGACAGGTGGGGTAGCAGGGGAGGAGGGGCCCAACTCCTGGCAGACACAGCACCCTGGGACTATGCCCTGCTTCTGGGGTGGGGAGGGCAGGGAAAGAGGGAAGGAGTAAGAACACCCCATAAAGCAACAAGATCCACCCAAAGATAGCAGGGTCATTCCCAGGAGAAGAAAGACTCCCAGTCACACACAGGGCCACACTGAAGGCTTGGTGGGGAGCCGCACTGGCCAGCCTAGGACCCCAACGCTGCTCCCTAGGGACTCCCTGCACTAGCTGCTGTGCCCACTCTCCACACCCCCTCAGAGGTGCTCTGAAGCAGGGGCATCCAAGCAAAAGACACTGTGCAAGGCCAGATCTGGCATCTCACTCCCCACCCCTCCTCTGATCAGCACAGCCCAGCTCCTCACCAGTGCCTCCTTCTGGGCCACTCTGGAGGGCGACAGGAGCTACCAATCCCCCTGCCCTTGTCACAGCACCTCCAGCCCAGACCTTGCGCTTCTGGTGGCTTCCCTGTCCTCTCGGGGGCCACTGCAGATGCTTCTCAACTCGGGCTCGGTCTGGTCCTTTTCTCAAAGGGCAGCCCAGCCCCTTGGTGTCCTCACCTACACAGGAAGCAGAGGCTTCCAGCCAGGCCGAGGCCAAGGCCTGGCAATGGATGTCAAATCCTGTGGCCCCTTCACCTCTTCTGTAAAAACAGAACACAAAGGGGCTGCCAGCCACCTCCTCCTCCAAACACCACCTTACAGGAACTGGGCATCCTGCACCCCTCTCATCCAGACACAACTCCTGGCTGAGCCCTGCTCAGAAGCACAGAGCCCCTAGGGAAGGCGGAGCTAGGCACAACTGGCTCCCAGGCTCAAAATGGGAAGACGCCCAGAGAGCAAGAGGGAGAGGGAGGCAGGGAGGCAGAGAGGCAGAGACCCAGCACGCGCCACACACATGGAGACGGCTCGCCAAACAAACAGAGATATTCAGGACTGAGGAAAGAAGGAGCAGAATGAAAGCCCTGCTGCCACCAACACTTAGGCCCACTCCATCCTCACCGGCTGTCATGGCCTCCTGCCCCTCACCTCCCACCTCCTGAGCAGCTCTGGGGACCCAGGAGGAAGCTGTGAGCTAAAACATGGGCAGTGGCAGCCTGAGGCAGAACCTGCAGCACAGCCAACCAGAGCCGGGGATGGAAGGCAGGACTAGGCGGGCCGGGACAGCCCTCAGGGAGCGGCTCTCCAGCCCCACCCACGGCTGGCCGCCTTCTTGGCAACCCAGAACACCAACCTGACACTCACTCCAGAAACACAGGAAGCCCAAGTCACCCCAGGGAACACAGCTGGCATGGGGGGAGGAGATGGCAGGTCAGGGCAGCCCTGGCTCTGGGAGGAGGGATGGCTCTGCTGAGCACCCTTCATCGTCCCATTTCCACACTGCTCCCGGGGTGCATGCCTATGACTCTCTGCTTGCCCCTCTGCTCCAAACCCACACTGTCCCCAACCAGTTTTCTGCTTCTTCCTACCACCACGAGCTCCTGAACCACACCCACACTGCCACCTGCTGGAATGCTGTTCTTGGTCCCGGTCCCGTCCTGGAACGGAGGGACAGGGCCAGAGTGGGTGCAGGTAAGTCCCACACGCCCAGTTTTCCAGGCTGACACAGGATTTACCTAATGCCTCACAGGGCCGGAAGCCCCAGAGCAGGCAGAAAGGCCCTGTGAAAGCTGCCCCACCCTACCCGTGGCCCTTTGAGTTGGAGGAGCACCCAGGGAATTCCCTCTCCATGCTTCTTCCTGGTCCTCCCTCCCGCTCACCCCTGCAGGCAGCACCTGGCATCCAGCAGCCACAGCCAGGCCTCAGCCCCCTGGGGATCAGATGACAGAGGGCAGGGCCCTGGGGGCTGCTGGGAAGCAAAGACGCAGAGACAGACAGAAGCCCACCAGAGGAGAATGAAGAGGCCCAGGCGGAGGCAACCCTGCCTGAGAGGACCAGGAAGGCTTGGTGGGAAGGATGGAAAGAGAAGGATGAGGGTGGATGAAGGTGGTCTGGGCAGGCGTGGGCAAGCTTTGGGTGCTGCAGGGCCCCAAGCGGCAATCAGAGTCCTCCACCAGAGGAGGCAGAGAGAAGGCAGAGAGGAGGGTAAAAGGAGGGATGTTCAGGGGTCACTGCTCCGCTGCACCCCAAGGCCAGGCCAGGCCACTGCCCAGCACAACCTGGCAGCCCCAGAGCAGGGGAGAAGAGGGCACAAGTTGGGCAGCAAAACTGGGGCCTGATCCCAGTACTCAGGAGCAAAACTGCCCCACGCCCCGCCCGCTGCCACCAGCCCATGTGCTGTGATCAAAAGGCGGCAATGATCTCTGTTGGCGCCCCTCTGGCCTGTGCCCTTCAGAGTCCCCACAGCAGGTACTGTCCTACCTTCCCTCGATGACAGTGATGACATCATTCATCTGGATGTGCAGCTTGTCTGGCTCCTCAAAGTCCTGCAGGGCCCGCATGTCAGTGGGCTGGGCCTGCAGGCAGAGACTGGTTACTGTCTGCGCAGGACTAGCTCAGACGGCACCTGCCCGACGTCCCACCCCACCACCCTCAGGCGGCACCCCCCGGGGCACACTGGCCCAGCATCTGTGGGCAGGCCAGCCCTCACCTCCAGCAGGAAGTCCCGAAGGGCCACAAATGTGGGTCTGTCCTCGGGCTTGTGGGCCCAGCACTGCACCATGACGTTGTAGATATCCTGCGGGCAGTCCTCGGGCCGTGGCAGGCGCTCCCCCTCCTTGTCAATCTTGTGCAAGATCTTGGAGGACAGCAGCACACTCAGTGGGCTCCCCACCTCCCACACGTCCCCCAACCCAGCCCACAGGGCTTGCTGCTGGCTGTCGCCCCATCTGCCCATCCCACGCCACGATGCTGGTTCCCAGGCCTGGGGCGTCAGCACATGGGCCCTGGCCAAGGCTGGGAGTGAGAGTCGGTCCAGCTCTGCCCTCCTCCCTGACCCATCGAGTGGCCTTTCTCTGTTCAGCCATCTGGGAGTCACAAAGACATGGGGTGTGGGGGATGAGGGGTGCTTCAGGCGACAGCCAGGGACAGAATCACCCCCACCCACTCCATAGGAGGCACAGACCCTCACCTGGCTGCCGTTGAGGCCTATCCAGGGCTCCTGGCCATAGGTAAACATCTCCCACAACGTGACCCCAAACATCCAGGTGTCGCTGGCATGGGAGAAGGTGCGGGTCTTCAGACTCTCGGGAGCACACCTGGCAGAGGTGGGAGTCAGCCCTTCAGGGACACAGAACCTTCACTGCAGAAGCTTCTCTTGCTGCCCCATGTGTGGAACCAGAGAGGGCAAGCGGGGTGTCCTGACCACAGGGTGCACAGCCTGGACAACACCCTGTCCCCTCGGGGCTCCTGTCACATGCAGCTAGGGGCAGCTAGAGGCCAGAAGGGTCCAGGTCAGGAGGCAGGCAATGAGGTCTCAATGATGTTTTCCGTCTGGTACAAGGATGACAACTTCCAGATCTGGGGCAGATGCTGGGATCTGGGTCATTCCAGCAGGAAGGTATGGGTGGGGAGCTCAGACAGGGTCTGGGGAAGGGCCCAAATGTGTGAAGATCACACTCGCTCTGGGCTCCCCTCCTGGGTGAGATTGGGAAAGGGGCATCCCAAGTTGGGCGGAGGTGCTGGGGGAGAAACATGCACCCTGACAGAATTAAAAGACCTCCTGTGGTACTGAGTTCAAGACCAGCCTGAACTGCTATTGAGACCCTGTCTCAAAAAAACCAAAAAACCAAACAAACAAAAAACCTCCCTCCTATGGGACCCTTCTGTGCCTCAAAGGGGACAGGACTCAGGGACACTCACTCAAGATCCCTAAATTTCATTTTCCCATCTATGAAATGGAAGTAACAATCACCACACTCCACAGAGTTATTTTTGTGGCTGTATTTTTAAAAAGTGACCTTATAATTTACCACCCCAACCAGGACACTTGAATATAGTGCCAATTTTTTTTTTTTTCTTTTTTGCCGAGGTTGCTGGGGTTTGCACTCAGGGCTTTGCGCTTGCTAGGCAAGTGCTCTACCACTTGAGCTAAATCCCCACCCCCAACACTTGAATATAAAGGCAGCACTGCTAAGTACTCCAGGACTACAGTCATAACTCAGGATACACAGTCTCCCAGGAACAATGTGAGTTATTAATAGGGTTCTTGCACAGCCTCGATTACATGGCAAGGAGAAGTGGACAGATTCCTTTCACCCAGAAGACCAAACATACTTCTTTGGGTGCTGCTAGCGCACCAGGGGACCACAATGATCTCAGCACACAGTGAACCCCAGAAGGCACAGGCAGAGCTAGGCATAACCACGGTTGCCACAGTCTACAAGGTCTGTTGCTAACTCTGGCTGGAATGTGCCTGGATCCTCTCCTGACATCTGAGGCTGTAATATCAAGTCCTTTGAGAAGCCTTTTATTAATACTCCACTAAGTAGCACATCTTTTTGGCACACAGCATTTATCCGTCCTGGACCTTTCAGTACCCCTCAAGAATTCTTGGACAGATGGGGAACAGCTGCGTGGGGCAAGAAGGGTGCCCTGGGACCAGGAGAACCAAAGATGTACACCAGAGGCCCCAGAAATGAGCCCCGGACCTGCTCGGCCCGGGGTGGCGGCTGGCAGCACCTGCCCCTCACCAGGCAAAGGGCACCTTTCGATGTTCCTGCATGACATAGTGGTCGTCATTCTGGGGCAGGGCTCGCATCAGTCCGAAGTCCCCGATCTTGACCAGGTCACGAGTAGCAAGCAGCAGATTTCGGGCAGCCAGATCACGGTGAATAAAGCGCTTGGACTCCAGGTAGCCCATGCCCTCAGCCACCTGTACGGCGTAGCGGCTCAGAGTCCCCAGTAGGAAGTGACCCTGGTGCTTCCGCAGTCGGTCCAGCAGAGATCCCAGGGGCGCCAGCTCTGTCACCTGAGGCCACAGAGATGGCAGGAGGAGCATGGCAGAGCAGCCGGCCTGGTCTCCCAGGGATTTTCCTGAAGACTGCCCTGACCTCTAGGGACCGGCAAGAGCCCTACTGCTCGCAGGCCTCCCTCTCCAAGTAACATGGGAAACTGAGGCCCGGACAGAAGCAGTCCCAAGAGACTCAGGCTAGAAATTCCAAACATGAACTCGAGGGCCAGCCCCTCCCATGGTCCAGCCCTGAAAAATGCAGGCAACAGTCAGTATAGGCCTGGTGGGGGAGCACTTGAGCCCTCAGCCAGCCCCACCCCTTCTGGCCCCAAGCATTCACCATCTTCATAGGTGGTGTGAGCACCACACCGTAGAGGCGGATGAGGTTTCGATGGTCAAGCGAGTGCATGGCATTGACCTCCCGGATGAAGTCATCCATGGCCTCTGGCTGGCTCAGCACGTCGGGCTTCAGGCACTTCACAGCCACACTCACCTGCCAGGTGGGATGTGCGAGGTCAGGACTCTACTGGCGCTGGCTCTCGGGGCCAAGCCGCTCCTCCCCAACATAGCCCAGACACCCCCACCTCCGGGCTGCTCAGATCTGGCGGTGAGTAGGCACCAGGGCTGGGGGACTGGTGGGGCAAGCAGCTGGTGGATCCTGGGGGGTCATCAGCTGGACCTCCCCTTCCTGGGACAAAGCCCAGGTTAAGCAGTAACCACGAGCTAAGAGGCAGCAGGTATGACAACAGGACACTCACACACGGTGACGAATCTAATGCCAAAGACCTATGGTGCCTCCCTTGGAGGAAGGGGATGCTGAGCAGCAGGGAGGGGCCTGAGGCAGCTTTCCAGGATGTTGGCAAAGCTTTCCTCCTGTCTCAGTCTCCCAGAGTGCTGGGACCACAGTCATGTACCACCACACCCGGCTTTATACACCATCTGTCCCCGACCTTCAGTCCAGGTTAGCACTGCATGTACACAAAGCTGCGTGACTGCTTGCCTAGTATATGCATCTCAGCCTGGAGAGGGAAGCACGGAGGAGATCTGAAGAGCTATATCCAAAATGTGGATCTTACCTAAACCCAACCAATGCCTGAGTAGGGAATGGTGGGAATGCTAACGCTTTCCTAGAAACCTGAGTGTGGGCTCCAGGGCAAGCCAAGTTTTCACATTCACATCCCAGCAGGGTGGTGAGGGGCTCTGCCATCTCGGGGTCCCCTGGCAGCTGTAGGTGGGAGCTGAGCTCACCGTCTTGCCTGAGGGTGTGTCCCACTCGCCCCTGCGCACCACACCGAAGGAGCCGTCCCCCAGCTTCTCCAGCAGACGCAAGTCCTTCTCCCCGATGAGGCAGGTGAGGCTCTGCAGGGAACCCTCGCCCGCTGGGGCCCCTGGGGTGGGTGAGGGCTTCCGGAGGGTGCTCTGGGAGTGGTGAGGGGGGAGCTCAGCCTCCAGCCGCTTTCCACTGAACACCTGTTTGGAAGCAGCCAGGGATTCGTGGAACCCAGGGCCCCAGCCAGTCACTCAGTCCATCCTGCCCCACTCCTCCCAGCACACAGCCCCAGTGGGAGCTCATGGCCTCTGAGTGGGTGAAAGGCACGCGGCCAGGGCCCCCACCCCATGTGGGGACAGGGACAGCCCAGGGCCCTCCAGGCCCCGCTCCCAGGTCTGAGCCTCCCTCCCCAACGCCCCCTCCCCTTGCCCCCACAAGGCACAGACTCTGGCCCCTGAGCCGCAAAGATGGGGCAGGGGCCCAGAGGCCCTCCACAAACACCTCCTTGCCCATTTTTAGCCCTGGCCCCTTCTCTAGGGTGACCACTTGGCGCTGTCTGTCTCCCTCCCCAGGGAGTAGGCTGCCCTTCATCCACCCAGGGGAGAGGATAATTTTAGTCTGAGGCTGAGCTGTGTGTGTGCGTGCGTGTGTGTGTGTGTGTGTGTGTGTGTGTGTGTGTGTGTGGCTGCGTGCGCAAGTGAGCGCATGTGCATGTGTGTCCCCACTGGGCCTGAAAAGACAGCTGCAGTTCTGGAGGGATGCCGACCACTGAAGGCTGAGAAAAGAGGAACACAGGAGGAGACTCCAAGGCTTGGGCAGGACAGGGCAGGGCCAAAGGTTGAGGGACAGGAGGGAAGAGGATGCAGCAGTGAGCTGGCCACCTCCACAGGGCACTGGCAGCGCAGGCCTCCTGTGGCACTCCTCTTTCCCCCAAAGGTGACAGTCTCCTCTGCAGATGCGAGGGACATCTCAAATCTGGGGGCCTCTTGGGGGCCTCTGCTCCGTCCTTCCTCCCGGTAATGGAACTCCTTGTGTTTGCAGGGAAGACCCAGCTTCTAAGGCCCTTTTCAGTCCCATCTCTGAAAGGCGAGCTGGGCAGCAAGGCCAGCACCACTTTATGGCAGCAGTGACTTGGGTCAGGGTGGGGCGCTGGCCACCCAGAGGCCTCCTGCAAGCCAGCCACAGATCAGAACTGGAACCTACACTGCTGCTATCGTAGCTTCATTAGCCCCAACACACTCATCCTTCCCTGAAACCTGGGCAAGGGACCAAGACTGTGTCCCCAGAAAAGGCCACAGGATCCCAAGAGACAGCCCCTCTGCCGGCTGGGCCAGGAAAGTGCTTCTGCCCAATCCTCGCCAGCTGTTCTGCCCTGCCAACCCCCACCCCAGCCGGGGGCCAGTGTGGGGAGGGAGGGAGGCTGGGCTGGCTCACTTCCTCCCTCATTGTCTTCCAGACAATGGGCAAAGTTCCACTGAGTCAGACCAGGGACTGCTACACCACAGACCCAAATTAGGACAAGGTGGTGAGGGCTGGGGAGGAAGCTGTCAGCGCGGCCAGATGACCAGAGCAGCCCAGAGAAGGAAGAGCAAGGGCCGGGGACCAAGGCAGATGTCCGGCCGCCCCCACCACCCTGCCGGACAATCAGCTGCAGTGTGCAGACAGAGCAAGGCCCAGGGAAGGCACCCAGGCTGCTCACATGGCTGTCCCTGGAGAGATACTCAAGTGGCTGCCGCCACACAAGTGCCTGGCCTGATAAGACCTGGAGGAGGGAGGCCCAGACAGTGTGTACAGGCACGGCGAGACTGCACCTGCCCAGGGAGGGGGCCAGGCGCCTGGCATTGCTGCACAGTGCCCTGGGGCCACCCTTCCCACCTTGCTCATCCATGACTTGCGCTTGCACAGAGCTTTCCTCCTCTTCACAGCTTCCCATAGCCGCCGCTGGCCTGCAAGGAAGGAAGGGATGGGGCTGCTGGGGGCTCACTGCTGCTATCGTTGCCTCCCTGCAGCTCCCTGAGTCTCCTGGGTGGGCCCACACGAGACAGTGCCCAGTATAGTGACACCAACTAAACTAATCCCAACCAAGTGGGAGCTCCCATTCAGCAGTCATGGCACCCAACTTCCCACAATGATCCTCAAACTAGATGGCAGTCTCATCATCAAAATTAAACAGTGCTGGTTCTCTCCAACTCACCAGAAAAATCAAGGTAATGGATAGAATTTTCTCAATTTTGAGTTGTTTTCTTGTGAATTTTCTTATGCTACTGCCATCAGATACCAAGGATCCAGGTCAAAAGCAGCATACACTGGTGTCTAACATGACAGACTACTGACATTTGGCTACATGAAGCTGAACACATCCTGAATTTCTACTGTTCTACAAGAACACCAAGACTTCTAGGTGCTACCCCCACTGCTCTTACAATAAACACAGAAAAACTGGTTCATCTTAGAAGAGAGGGAAGAGGAGGAGGGAGGGAGAACCAAGGGAGCTTTTCTCTTCTCCCCCCTTCAACTCTCTGAGCATCAACCCCAATGGTGCCCAGAGTAGAGAACAGGCAGATTCAGGCTGTGTTTACAGAGAGAGGAGGGGAGGAAACATTGCACAAATGTCTGATCAACGATCCCAGGAGCTGCAGCTGTGGGATCCAAACCTCTAAACCCCTATTCACCTTCACAACCGCCCAGGTTCCCAGCTCCCTCCATAGACCACGTACACGGCCATCCCTCTCCCACCCCAGGAGCACCAGGACAGGCAGCAGTGCCAATCTGCCACCCATGGAATTACGGGGGAGGGGTTCTCCCGTGTGCCCAGCCATCCAGGAACACAGGGAAGTGGTCTGAAGGGACAGACGTCCCACCTACCAGGCCGGCCCATGCCAATCTTCTCCAGGTCCTCATTCTTGACATACTCGAAGTGGGACAGGCGGGTCACATTGAGGTCATCGCGGAGCCGCAGGAAGTACTGTTGGAGCTGCACCTCGGACAGCAGCTCCAGCAGCCAGCCTGTGCCCTCCTCGGGCTGCATGCTGCTGCTCCCCAGCCTCTGCAGACAGCACGGAAGAAGGCTCAGAGACAAGGGGCTGGCAGGTGTTGCTGCCAGGGTGCGGGCTCCCTACACCCTGCAACACATGGGGCTGCCTGAGGCTCAGTTCACCTTCTTCCTCCCCAAAACAGCAGACCACACTTCCCCCTATTCCTATGAGCAGCAGGCTCAAAGGAGGGCAGCTGAGACAAGACGCAGGGGTGACTCCAAGCAGGCAGGGCAAAGCTGTTACTCCTGAGATCAAACGCTCTTTACAGGTTCCATGCCTACCCTTAAAGCCTCCTGTGTCACAAGCCCTTTGATAACCTCATTAAAAACTATCAACTATCTCTCTATGAAGACAGAAATATTCTTACTTCTAAAACTCTAATTCGAAATGTTGTGGGGTTCAATGTCCCCTAAAACCCATCCATGGGATCCCTCGGATCAGACAGCCCTCACAGGAAGGTCTAAATGAAGTTCCACCTAATGCACGACATTCAATCCAAAAAGCACTCTGTAGGCCACCACCAGCAGGCGCCCACAGGGCCACAAGGACTGAGACAAGATGGTGGGGAGCTGAGTGGGTTTTCAGACACCCCAGGTAACAGGGCGCTCAGGTCCCGCCAGCAGCTATCCTGAGAGACTGCGGCCACACGTTGTTAAGATGTCCACTTTTGGGGTTGGGGTTTAGCTCAGTGGTAGAGCATTTGCCTAGCAAGCACAAGGCCAATGAGTCGATCCCCAGCACCGTGCCCCGCCGCCAAAAGAGATGTCCATTTTTTCAATAACAGACATCTGAATTCATATGTGAAATCTTGCCTTTTGTTTTTTTAAAAGCAGCACAAGATAAAATATTCAAAAGGCACAAGGAGTCTGATTCCCTCTTCTACCACACAGCTGCCAGGCTCCCCATCCCAGAGCCAGCTGCTCCCCATATTTTTTTTTTTTTCGTTTTTGAGCAGACGGGAGTCTCATCTTGTAGTTCAAACTGGCCTTCAACTCACTATGTAGCCCAGGCTGGACTCAAACTTATGGCAATCCTCCTGCCTCAGCCTCCCGAGTGCTGGGATTACAGGTATGCACCACCACACCTGGTTTTTATTTGTTCAGTACTGGAGATTGAACCCAGGGTGCTCAGCCACTGAGCTCATATCCAGTCCTTTTTATCTTTTGAGACAGGGTCTCACTGAATTGCCCAGGCAGGATACATTACATAGATAGATGGATAGATAGACATTACAGACAGACAGACAGATTAGATAGATAGATAGACAGACAGACAGACAGATAGCCAGCCAGCCCAGGCAGGACTTGAACTTGTCATCCTCTTTCTTCAGCCTCCCTCAGTGCTGGGATTACAGACATGCATCTCCACACCTGGCTCCAATAATGTCTTTCATGTGCTCTTTGAATTGTAGTGTTTTCCCCGACATAAATATTCATGTTATCCTTATCATCCATTCTGTTTCTTCCTTTTGCTTACATCTTTCTCCTGACTCTTTTTTTTGGGGGGTGCTGGGAGATTGAACTCGGCCTTCTACCATTGAGTTCAATCCAAGCCCCTCTCCTGACTTTAAATGGTGTCCACTAGTTCAAGTTTGACACCCCCCACACACCCACAAAACAGTGCATCTCCAGGCTCCAATCAGCCATTCGGTACCAGTGAGTGACCTCCAGCCTACACTTTCTTTGCTCCCGACAAAGAGGCCAGTGACATCTTCCAAGCTAAGCAGCCTGACCCACCAGCCACCAAACCCATCCCTGTCCAAGCCCAGAGCTGACAGGGCTGCCAGAGCTGAGGCTTGGCCAACCCAACCCATGCTCCACCGCCACCAAGGGAGACGGGCGAGAGAGAAGAGGCCAACTGCCCAGCTGGGGGCTGAGACCTGCCTACTGCCACCCTCAAGGTGGCCTCATCCCGGCTGTCCTTACAACAGGATGCGCCAAGGGAGGCAGGCGCTGGCAGCCCGGGCCCAGCAGAAGCCTCCTGCTCCGGTTCCCAGTGGTCCTGCCAACATAGTCCCCGGAGCCTGGTGTTTCCCAAGGCAGCTCAAGGCAGCACAAAGAGTGACGAATGGCCATGAGAAGCACTCCGCTCAAACCCTGGCTCTTTCTCCGAGGATAGGGAGCTGGGCCAGCTAGGGGTTCCAAGATTTAAGCTGTAACCCTTTACTGAGATGATTCTCTGGAAGGCTGTCACACCCCTCTAGGGGACATTTCTGGCCACCACCATGTTTGGGGGGTGCTCAGCATTCTCAGCGGATGCCTGGGGAGAAGACATGAATTACCCTGCACAGTGCAGGGAGTCTCAAACACTGTTCCAAATCCCACACAATGTAATTCACACAGGTGAAAACTTGTTCATGATTATCTACACAAGAGCTGAATTCCTTTTCACATGTGAACAAGAAAATATTTTGGTGGTTTTAATATGCACTGAATTTTAATATGGGTAAACTGCTGGGGATTTAGCTCAGTGGGTAGAATGCTTTCCTAGCAAGCACAAAACCCTGAGTTCGATCACACACACACACACACACACACACAAATATGGGTAAACCGAGGGAAACTGGACTTTGTTTCATCAAGAACACACACAAGTTCACTCTTTTTTTTTTTTTTTCCTTAAAGTTCACTCTTTAAAAAGCACCAGTAGGGCTGGGGATTTAGCTCAGGGTTAGAGTGCTTGCCTAGCAAGCACAAGGCCCTGACTTTGATCCCCAGTACCAAAAAAATAAAATAAAAAGAACCAGTAAAGGCAATGGCCTTGTTTCCAAACTTCCTCTCCACTGGCACTTGTGCGTGCTGCCCTTGTGCTGTCCCACACAAGCTGTGGGGTCTGCCACTTCCTCCTGTCACCAGGCACAGCAGGTCAGAACGCACGACGTGTAATACACTACTTTCCCTTTATCTCTCCTATATGTTATACCAAGCATGATGGTGACTTACTCTATACACACTGAAAGATTATACTTCTTTATTTAAGAAGGGTAACAATAAAAATACCTAATAGTTCAAAGCTATACTCTCTATATGCCAGCTCCAAGCATTCAGCTGTCTTAACTCACTTATCTTGGACAAAACCATCTGTTTACAAAAATAAAAGGGGAGGGCCTGAAGCACATGGAGGAGCCCGCGATTCTCAGAATAAAATTCAGAGGTGTGTTGTGAAGCTCACAGCCGGGCAGGCGGAGCCAGCCAGCGTTTCCACTTCTGCTGCCCTGTCCTGCAGCAAGGGGAGCCTACTGGCTCCAGGACTAGACCAAGACAGGGGCCCCTAAACCCCACCAAGGCGAGCAGAGCGCAGAACCCTGCCTCTCCCCTCCCCATGCCCAGTCCCAGGCTCTCATTCCTATTCTGTTCTGGGCGCCTGCAAGCAGCTCAGAGGCATGTCTGGTGGCCAGGGCTGAGGTCCACTCAGAGGCCCCTGCCTGCTCCCCAACTCCAGAACAGGGCTGCTGCTCAGGGGGAAAGGGGAAGGCAAGAGGAACGCTGAGATGAGTGGGGTCCCCCTCCTCGAACTTCCTGGCTGCAAAGTACACGCCCAGCTGCACCCAGTGTCTGCACACCTGTGTCTGACACATGAAGAGCTCCCGCATACACTTTATCCTGCCCACCACCTCCCCATTTTCTAACGGACACACCGATGAGAACCAACAGGCAGCCAGAATGGAAAAGCCACTCTGCCCAGATGCCTGGTCTAGCCCCCTGGGAGGTGTCCCTCAGCCACCCCCACAGTCCCTCTGCCCCCCTCAGTGATCGGCGTCAGCCCCACTCACTGTGTACAGCCGCCTCCGTAGCCTGGCCAGGAGAGGGAAGGACAGCTCCAGGCCTGGGAAACGACGGGCCGCCGGCATCTCCACAGAGCTCACTGCCCCAAGAGGTCAGTAGGGCCACAGCCCAGGAAGTGGCTAAGCAAGGGCGTCCACTCTTGAGCTTTATGCTCTAAGCAGAGGGAGGCTGGCCAAAGTGTGGCCCTGAAGTCCTCTAAATGCCACCATGAGGGTGGGAAATAAGGCACAAGAACAGGATGGCCCCTTTGCGCTGCTGCAGGCCCGACCGGCTTTCCACAGTTGGCTGCAGCCTGGGTCCTCTGTCCTGTTCTGTCTTCTCTCTGGGCAGTGGTCACAGCTCCAGCCCAACTCCCTGGCTCCCCCACCCGTCTGCGCCGCCTTCCTCCTCCTCCCTCCCTCCCTCCCTCCCCAGCTGAGCAGCTCTGACACTGGCTGGAAAAGGACCTTTCTGACTCCCTGCCAAGAGGACAGCAGGGATGGGGGGACTCTTCCTCTCAGCCACCCGTGCTGGCCCCCCTGCGTCCCCACACACAAGGCCCCCTGTCTCTGCCTCCGCTGCAGCCTTACAGTTGCAGGCAGATCCTGGGACTGCAGGGTAGGGGCTATGTGACTCCCAGAGCACGGAGAAGAGGGCTTGTAGGCCCATGGGGGCTTGTGCAGTGCTGTGCAGGCCAGAAAACAGGCTGGATTGGGGGGCTGGACCCCAGAGTCTCCTGGCTCAGACCCTAATGTGGCCGTTTCCCTGGTGCTCGACGGAAATAGGAGGCCGGCAGCCTGCCAGCATGGGGCAGTCCAGCCAAGGGCTAGGATGGGGTGGGGGTGAGGCTCTCCGCCCCCTCCTCCGTGGCTGCCTTGTCTCCTGCCCACAACATCAGGGTGCCACCGCCTCAGGCCAGCTGGCCCGGGTCTAAAACCCTTCCAAACCAACATGCCTCAGGACTACTGTGGGGTAGGTGATGTCTAGCAGAGCACCCACTGAAGATGACAGCCTCAGCTAAGAGGACTGGAGACGCTCCGGGAAGCCCCGCAGGCTCCTACATCCTGAGAGTTGACAAATGGTCTCTCCGGCCCTCCTCGGAGGGTGTCAGCTGCTCCTAGACTCCCCTCACTCTGGCCCCAGACACACCTGACAGCTGCAGGAAGTCCTCCCTGCTCCAGCCCCAGCCCTGCCTAAGGAGCCCCTGTTTCTTGCACACTGCTCCCTTGTCCGTATCCAGCTGGCTGCCAGCTCAGGGTGCCCCAGCTGGCCAGCAGAGTAGGCAGCTGGGTGAGGTTTTGGGGAGTCGGCATCCCAGGCTCTCTTCCAGTGCTGGAGCTCCTTGGGGGTGCCTGGAAGGACAGCTGGTTTCTTCTCTGACCTGGGGGCACCCAGCAATCAGTCCTTCCCACGTGAAGGCAGCCAGGTGCAGCCTCCCCCCAGTCTGAGGCTGAGGTCAGGGCTAAGTCAGTACTGGAGGGTTTGGGGAGGCCGGATGCCGACTTCCCCACACGTCTAGGACCGCACCCTCAATGGTTCCTCCCTATGACCAACCTCCCATCGGGCACCAGCCACGGGCAGACCCAGGGACCCGGGCTCAGGGGACAATTCAAGCAGGGTTATTCCATCTACTGCACGACAGGGCTTTTACGTCACAATGGCCAGATTATAAAGTATAGCACCCCAGGACCATCAGCACCCCAAATCCACCAGAACCTCATGCCTGGCTGACCTCTTGGGTGTCTAATAAGAACGAGCCCCAGCAGCCTGACCAAAAGTCCAACTGTGGGAGGCTGTGAAAAGAAGCAACGTGTACTGGGGGTCAGTGCCAGGTCAGTTCCCGAACCCTTCCTCCCTGCCCTGGAAAACAGCCTGACCTTTCCTGTGGTGAACCTCCTTCTCCTGTCAGTTATCGCCCTCTGCCGGCCAGGAGAGGAAGTGCAGGATCTCCAAGGGGAAGGGAGGCAGCCCAGACACAGACAGGGTGGTCATATTTTTCAGTGCAAACGGGGACATTCGGCTCCATATAAAGACTCAGTAGGCCAGTACGCGTGAGTGTCCCAGACATATCAACTCAGTCTTTCATTTCAACCCAGGTCAGGGCAGTGCTTCCCAAGCTCCTAGGGGGCACGCCAGAAAGCCCAAGGGGCCACTCACACTGGGGCGGATGCCAGCACCAGTAATTCACCACCACCAGCACCTCATGCCCCTCCCACAAACGCACCCCAGACCTGCCCAGGGGCCAGGAGCGCAGGCACCCCACCTCCCAGCAGCTCTTGCAGAGGGCAGACGATGAGGCCTGGGCTCCAGGTGCCTGGCTGTCCCCTACCTGCTGCCCCTCCTCGCCCCCATCAGGCTCTGGTAGGCAGCTCTCTCCCCCACAGAGCCCAGCGGCCAGGAGCAGCCAGGAAGACGAAGCAGCGCCGCCTGCCCTTTCAGCAGCTCAGCCGCGTCACTGTCCTGCGTCTGGGGGGAGGGGGGACCTCAAGCATCCTGATGGGGGAGGCTCCAGCTGTGCTCCACCCCAGGGCCTCAGATGCACCCCCAAACAGGCGAGTCATGCGAACAGGCAGCCACATACAATGCGACCCTCTACACCTTGGAAAGCGGCCACTGGTGGAAGGAGATCCCACCCTTGCATGCACACACCCCAGCGGCTCCAGGGCCACCAGTCAGGTCCTCGAGGATCCCTGAGAAGCCTGTGCCCGGCCCAGCCTGGGACCTGCTCTCCACCCACCCCCTCCAAGGATGGACCTGGGCTCCACCTACAGTCCCCTGGCTCCTCCCGCCCAGCCCTGCCCCAGTCCCCGGAGCCCGGCCTCGCCCGTCACCTCCTGGCCTTGACCTCCCTTGGACAGCACTGGCTGTGTGCCTGGGCGCGTGGGCCAGGGCACCCTGGGCTGGCCTCGGTGACTTCAGACCAGCAACTCACACACATGCCCGCAAAGCGTGCCTGCCCAGCCCTGGGGCGAGGACAGGCAGGAAGTCCTGAGGCAGACTCCTCCTCTCCTCCCGCCCAAGCCCCCAGAGTGCCAGCACAGACTCCTTCACACCTGGTGTACAGGGCTGAGCGCCGGCCCCGCTGCCTCCTTGGGAAGAGGAAGGAGAGGGGCTGGGGACCCTCCACCAGCCACAAGGCTGAGGAAGGAGACTCCAGCTTGACACTGGGTGGGCGCCATCAGGCTCACCCAGCCCCTTCCCCACTGGCCTCAGCATTCCTTCTTCCTCTGCTCCCTCCCCCAGCCCAGCCCTGAACACCACATGGGAAGCAGTCAGGGGATGCCCAGAATTCTTGGTCCTAGATGTTGCTTGGCAAAAAGGGGTCCTGAGAGGCTCTGTCATCAGCAGCTTGTGGGGAAACCAAGGCTGAGAAAACCAGGCCCACCCTTTCCTGTGCTGAGTGAAAGGTCTGATTCAGACCCTTTCTCCTGCCTCATTCCCCCAGAAGCCCCACCTCCCAACACCACCCTGTTGTGGTATCCACAGGATCCCAAACACCTGGGATTTGGGGAATTCAGCCCCTGTGCCCAGCACCCTGGTTTTCACCTGCCACCTGATCCCTCACGACTTGTAGCTGAAAGGGAGCCAGGAGCAGCTGAGCACAGCGGCCCCCAGCATCCACTCTCCTGGCTCCAGCTTCTCCAAAGGAGCAGATGTGACATGCAATCTCTGGTCAATGCCAGGTGTAGTGGCACACGCCTGTAATCCCAGTATTTGGGAGGCTGAGGCAGGAGAATCGCTGCGAATTCAAGGGCAGCGTGGACTACATGGTGAGTTGAAGGGATGTCTGAACTACATAGTGAGACCCTGTCTCAAACAAATCAAACCAAATTTCAGCTCAAGAAGACAGTCCCAAAATACTCTACCCTATTCTCTGGAAGAGAAGCCAACCCTAGCAAGTGGCCCTCCTCATCCGGGCCTCTCTCCTCTCCAAGTCTGGAGTAAAGACAGAGTACTGGCGAGAGCGGGCAACCCTGCCTTCAGCATCACTCACTAAACTGGCAGCCTCAACCCGCCTCTGAGCCCAGGGCCCAGGTGTCCGCATCGAGCCACTGCACCGAGGGAAGCAGACCTGGCAGCCCTTCACCTTCAAGTCAGCCTGGTCTCAGGCGGCGGCAGGCCAGGGGACTCAGAGCCGGCTCTCACCGCCCCCTCCTGGGTCCCTGGCAGGCGCCATCCTGGGGGCAGCTTCTGTGCCTCCTGAACTGTACATTTCCTGACACTCTGACCTCACCCTCCTGTCGCTTCACAGGACGCCCTTCTCCCTGGCTCGTGGCCACTCAGTGCTGTCTCTAGTCCTGCGCGCCTGCACTCTCACACCTTCCATGGCAGCTCCACCAGAAGGCTCACAGGAACCACGAAAAGGGCATGTCCACAGGGGCTGCCGCCACCCCTTACACCCCTTCTCCAGCGCCAGTATCCTGAAGGCAAACATCACAGGCCACCCAGACCACAACACCCACCCACCCATGCACTGCCTCTGTCCTCCTGCTCTGGCCCAGCACCCAGCACCCTCCCATCAATATACCACTGCCACCTGGGATCACACAGACCTGGGCAAGAATCTCAGCTTCATTTCTTTCTAGCTGGGCAACATCTAGGCAAATCGCTTCATCTATAAGTTTCAATTCCCCCACCTAGAAAGTGGGGATGAGCACAGTCTCCCTCCCAGGGCTGTCAAGTGTCAGTGAGGGAGGGGGAGGAGGTAAGAAGAATTAAAATGTGAGCCAGGTGTGGCGGCACACACCTGTGGTTCTAGCACTTGGGAGGCTGAGGCAGAAGGATCACAGAGAGTTTGAGGCCAGCCCGCACTACAAAGTGAGACTCTGTCTCAAAAAACAAAAAACGAACAAAGAAACAAAGAAAGAAAGGGGAAAGAAAAGGAAAGGAAGATATGTCGTGTGCATGTACCAATTCCCCATGAGGATTGTGATCATTAGGTACTGCAAATACACATTGGTAAATTTTTCTTTCTTTCTTTCTTTTTTTTTAGGTTTTTTGAGGTAGGGTCTCACTATTTGAGGCTGGTCATAAACTCACTATGTAGCCCAGGCTGGCCTCGAATTTGCAATGATCCTCCTGCCTCAGCCTCCCAAATGCTGGAATTGTAGACATGCACCACCATACTAAGTTAAATTTTTCTTTCTTTCTTTTTGGTGCTGGGGATGGAACTCAGGGCCTTTCGCTTGCTAGGCAAACACTCTAACCACCAAGCTAAATCCCCAGCTTTATTTTTCTTTCAAGTCAATGAGACACAATTAGCACTCAGCACAGCACCTGGGACGCGCTGCCTGTTGTTACTGTTGCCTGAACACAGACCTGAGGTCCCTCTCCTGCTTGTGGGCTCAGGAACTCCTCAATGAATAACCCCAGGAGCACACAGATCTGGCAGGATCCACACCTTGCCTGTTTCCTCACCTCCACCTCTTTCCATTCTTTTCAAGTGTCTCCACATCCCAGCATGGCAAGTGCCAGCCCTTCCCTAGACATGCCTGGTCTTCATTTTAATGTCCCTGGGCTATTCTTTGTAGCATTCCTCTTTATCTACAAAATGAACTCCTATACACCCTTCAAGACCCCAATCAAGGGCTGGGGATTTAGCTCAGTGGTTAGAGTGCTTGCCTTGTAATTAGAAGGCCCTGAGTTCAATCCTCAGCACAAAAAACCCAAAAAAGAACCCAATCAAATTCCACCTCTTCACTGTATTACTATTTCCTATCCTGAAATGGTTGCTTGTATGGTACCAGGTCCTCGAACTGTTTTTTTGTTGTTGTATTTTTCTGGGTGCTGGGAATTGAACTCGACCTTGAGCTTGCCAGGCAAGTGCTCTACCACTGAGCTAAATTCCCAACCCCTCAAACTGTTTTTTGTTTTTTTTTAAGGAATTCTTACAAACGAGGGCAATATAAGTACATAATAGTGTACATAGGAGACCATCCCAAGTACTTAAAAATTGTATTACCCATCATGCTCCAGTCCTTAAAGGGTCACTACTCCCAGAACTCTCTGTACCAGGTACGATTTTATTGAAGGCCTCCATTGTGATTTGTATGCTGTAAAGTGACCAAGCCTGGCAAGGGGCCTAGTCAAGAGTTGGATGAAGAGGTCTTCAATCATAGTGATAGACTGTACAAGGTGACCTGCCTCTTGTCCTGTGTGCCACTGCCACCCAACTACCTAGCAGACACCAGGAAAAAGCCTGGGTGCCTTTCCCATTATTTCTAATCCAGAGAAGCCAGTGCCTTCCTGGGGAGAGCAGCTATTGGTCTCATCACAGCCTCTCCTGTCCCAGTCCCATGAAGCTGGCTCAAACCCAAGAACGCCTTGGTCCCTTAGGCAGAGAGCGCCCTGAACCCACAACATCTGCCTACAAGGGTGTCTTCATCAGACTGAGAGGGGGAGGCCTGGGGTGGAAGTGTCACAGAGAAGGCAGGGACAGGGGAGAGCCAGGGTGGAAGGTGGAGGAGAAGCAGGGTTGACTCCACCACATGCCAAGAGCTCCACACCCCCTCACCTCCAATGCCTGTGGAGCAGGCAGCATAACCAGTAGAGAGGAGAACAAGGCCCCCACTGCACAACACAGGGACACCGCCCGTGCTGAACTCCCCATCTGTGCCAAGCCGTTTCTACTCTACCAGCTCAAGTCAGCCTACCAACGCTGCCAATCCTGCTACCCAGAGACAGGGCCTCGGAGCCCTAACATGCTCCTGGGCGTCCTTCCCACAGAGAGAGACATCCACGGCATGGGCCAGAGGATGGGTTCCTGTAACTGCCCAGGCTGGTGCCCATGCACACTTCCCAGTGCCAGGGGTGGGACACCCAGCCGCAGAGTGCTGCCTTACACCGCTGTCCCACCCAGGTGTCATCAGACACCAGGGGCCAGCATCGACTCTAGGGAGGGAGGATGTCACGTGGCTCCCAGCAGCCAGGGCTGGCATAGGCTAGCTGGTGGTCACTCCTCCTGCTGCTGGCTCCAGCCCCACCACCCCCACCCCTCTGCCGAGCCTGAGTTGAAGGGGCCTATTGTTGGGCCTAGAGTGGGGTGGGGAGGAGCAGTGGTTGATGTGCACTGTGGGATGGTCACCCTGCAAAAGCACAGCTCACCGCGCCAGACCACATCTGCACTGAACCCCAGGGGCTGGGCACGTGTGACCCCTGCAGGCTGGAGGGCCGGGACAGCCAGAGTCGGGACTTGACCTTGCACCTCACCGCATCCTGCCTGCTCATCTGACCAGTGAAGATTCGGAGACCAGGAAGCAGAAGAGCTGGCCTGGCCCTCGGCACCGAGAGGCTGTCTTATGGGACAGAAGCCCCATAGCTGGGGCCAAGCAAATACTCAGCATGCTGCCAAGGTCAGGAGGCCCAGATAAGGGCCTCCCCTCAGTTGGTGGCACACAGAAACAGGAAGTAGCCAGTGTGGCCGCACCCACCTGGGGCTCCCAGAAGGCACTGCTGCCCAAGGGAGGACACAGCCAAGCCTCTGGCCCCTCCCCTTCTGTTGTGCACCAGGTACCTATTAGGTGGTCACCCTGCATGAGCCGCTCCAAGGGACTTTGAAGGAGCAGAAGTCCCAGTCTGAGTCCTCACAATGACACTGTGTACAAACTCTTTATTTGAAAGCTTTATCTTCATTGACTGATTTAAAACATTCCTTATTACCCTGGATTCTCCCTCAATTTCAGATGAGAAACAGGCTCTGAATGAGCAGGGCCACCCAAAGAGTAAAAGGAAAAGCTAAGATCTGATCTACATACAACTGTACGCGAAATTGCTTGAGCCAAAGATGCCAACCTACGGAGGGCTGAGTGGAAGTCTTACATCTGCCACAGCAGAACTTTCGACATATGCTGGACCCTCTGCTGACACTGACTGAAGGCTTGGGTTCTGTGAGGGAGTTTAAAGAGGGGGCAGGGGCCGGGTGTGGTAGCGCATGCCTATAATCCCAGCATTGGGAGGCTGAAGCAGGAGGATCACAGTGAGTTTGAGGGCAGCCAGAACTTCCTAAGCGAGACCCTGTCTCAAAAGGGGGGGTGGGTGTTTTTCCAGGAAAAGACAGTAGACTGCATACATACAGATAATTTCATGCCTTCCTGAAACTCAGCCAAAAGGACAATAAAAAAGATTTTTTTTTTAATGGCATAATTCCCTAAGGCTGGGAAGAATAGTAGAAGGCAAAGGAGGCAACCACAACAAAAGCTTGGAAGTTGAAAAACAGAAGGTCCGGTGACAAGGACAGCAGACCTGGTCACAGGTCCCGAGGTGAGAGGGACCACTGACCCCACCAACCTTCCAAAGGCCTTGGAACGAACGGGCAGCCCTAGATGGCTCTCCAAGAAAGGGCACGCCAAGACGGAAATGCCAAACACCAAAATGCAGTGGCATAAACTACTGAAGCAGGCGTAAGACCTCCATAGAGCTCCGTCTCCCTGCTGGACTCAGCCACCACCCTGCCAAGGCAGGGACAGCCCCAGATGGAGTAGCTCAAGGTCTCTGTGCAGCAGCACAAGAGGCCTGGCAGACGACAGGGACATTGCGTTCTAAGCGAGGGCTGTCACACAGGGATCAGCGAGAGCCCAGGTTCCTTCCCACCTGCTCCAGGGACACGAAGCCTCCACAGCCAGCAGGAGACAGAGGCGCCTCCTCCGGGGACCCCAGCCAGGCCGAGAGAGACGCAACGGTGCCGACCCCGGAGGTTCCCAACCAGCAGCCCAGCTCATGCTCCGGAGCCGTCAACAGGGCAGCAGCACTGCAGTCCACCTCCCCGGGTAAAGCACAGACACCATGCAAGGAAAAGCTCGGACATGAGAGAGACTCCGGCACAAGACACGGGAGGAAACCTCAGAGCAGAGCTCTCACGAAGCTCCTCCGGGTGTAAAATGCTGTATCCCCCAAGTGAGAACAGGAATGAAAACTTACAAACAAGACAGCAGACAAAAACTTCACAGACCCAGCCCCACTCCTGGGACAGGCTGGCCAAGGGCAGGTGCTTGAAGTATTTGCCGCATGAATAAATGAGTAAATTCTTTCTTTTTTTCCATACTGGGGACTGACCTGAGGCCTTCACATTTGGCTACATCTGCATCTCTTTTTCAAGACAGAATCTTGCCAAGTCACTAAGTTGTCAAGATTGAGCTCAAACTTGCAATCCTCCTGCCTCAACCTCCCACAGTGCTGGGATTACAGGCATGCACCACCCATCTGGCTGTGAACTTTAACGCATGTACCAATCACAACGTGGATCCTGACCCCACCGATCCAGACTCTTTCTAACAAGCTCCCTAGCGCTGCTGTCGTCATGGATGCAAAACACAACTGGCAGAGCAAGAGTCTTCTCTAAGTGCTGCAGTGCAGGGTCCTCGTCCTGCCGAGCATTAAAATCTCCAGGAACCTGGAAATGGCCCATGCCTGGCCCAGCCTAAGAGTTTCATCAACCTGGACAACTTAAGCCCAGACACCGCACCTCGGACCCTCCTCAGAGGGGTCCACACCAGTGCTGGGGACTGCAGCTCCATAGGAAGCCCGGCACCGTGCCAGCCACAGTCCTGCTCCGCAACACTCCATTTTCATATGTTATCTCTACTGACACGGGCCACTTTTTTAGGATGCCCCTCAAACTACGACCCTAAATATCAGTT
The DNA here is from genome assembly GCA_004026905.1 of Hystrix cristata. NCBI lineage: Eukaryota > Metazoa > Chordata > Mammalia > Rodentia > Hystricidae > Hystrix > Hystrix cristata. The sequence goes on from PVJO010004334.1 coordinate 43,005, forward strand.
TTTTTGTTTTCGTTGAACATCAGTTTACCCGCCAACTTACTTACTTGGGTAACAATCCTCATTGCTGCCAAAATCTCATGAATGTCAGCGGACAGAGAAATCATGTATACCACTAGCCCAAGAAATTGATTCTGAAGATTTTTTCCTTATTAGATTTTCACCTATCTTAATCTTTTTTTTTTCTTGTTTAAAATGTGGGCCTCTATCAGGAGGCTGAGGCAAGAGGATTGCCTTGAGTTCAAGGTCAGCCTGGGCGACACAGTGAGTTTAAGGCCAGCCTACACTACATAGCAAGACTCTGTCTAAAAAAAAAAAAAGAAAAGAAAAAAAATGTAGACCTGTAGCATGGCATGGTGGCACACACCTGTAATCCCAGCACATGGGCGGGCGGCTGAGGCAGGAGGATTGCCCTGAGTTTGAGGTTAGCCTGGACTAAACGGTGAGTTTGAGGCCACCCTGGAATATACTACGAGATCCTGTCTTAAACAGAAAATTAATTTAAATAAATAAATAAATAAATAAATAAAAACGCAGACCTCTAAACTAGCAAGTCAAACCTTGTTTGGAAGACTTTTTTTTAGTAGGATGCAGATTATTTCATGGGGTTAAACAGAATCAACAACACATCGGAGCCACACAAAGGATGTGGATGGCTTTGGACTGCAGTCTGAACCCCGGGACCAAAGAGGCAATGGAGCAAGGTCCCCAAAGTGTGGAAGGAAAACAGTTTCCAACCCAGATCTCTGTATCCATCTGGCCATACACTGAGCGATCAGGCACCAGGCTGGCACGGCCCCAAAACCTACCACCCGCACACACTCCTCTCAGGCAGCTGCAGAATGGGCGCTCCCGAGCCACTGCATGGACCTGGGGTGACAGCGAACAGGGCAGGGGAGGCCCAGGATGCTTGAGGAGGTGGCCTGGCACCAGTGCTCCACGCTGCCGCAGGGTGCAAGACTGAAGAAGGCATCCTTGGAAACAGCCTGAACGGACACCAGCTAGAATGGACGTCTGGAAACACAGACAGCATCTGCTTCCCTACTTCTCTGCTTTGCTGCCTTCTGCGTTGCCAGGGACTGTTTCCTCTCTGCGATGCCCCTCTGCCATGCCACCCTCCCCTGGAGCCAGCCGATTATGGACTGAAACCTCCACAAACTATCAGAGTGCCTGGCACAAAGAAGATGCACAATAAATGGCAGCTTGTCTTAAAGAAATGATGAGGAGAGGAAGCAAGGCGAGTCCTTTGCAAAGCAGGACAAAAACCTCAAACTGCCTGGCAAGATCGTACTGCCTGGAGGAGGAGGTGGTGACCAGGATTGCCAGGATGGAGAAGGAGTGAGCGAACACAGACACGCAGCCGTGAGAAGCAAGGCAGGGCAGCTGGACTGCCTGCAGTGGCCAAGTGAATCATCTCTGGAACTAGGCAACACAAGCCAAGTGGCCCCTCAGAATGGTACCTCTCCCAACCGAGTCAAGGGGACACTGGCTCACTGTGGAGGGGTCTACCAAGGAGGGCTGCAGATGTCGGCCTCAGTTAGTCTGCAGATGAGAGGCATGCTCCCACCAAGGTAAATCGTATCTCTAGGAAGTAAATTAGCTTGTCCCAGGAGGGGCCGTCTCTCCTTAGTCAGCAAGGCACCCAAGATGTCAAAGCATCACAAAACACAGAAAATAAAATACATCATTAATACACACAGGTGGCTTTACATGTAAAGTAAAATTCTGAATCACATACTGGCCACCCTTCCCAGGCTCAGCAGCCGCATGCAGTCAGTGGTGACTGTACTCAGTAGCGGAGGACATTCCCACAGCCACAAACTAAAATCAGTGCCGCACACAGCACGGGCTCCGTGAGGCTTCCTTTGCGGGTTCAGCCACCCAACATCCCTTCCCTGGTCTCTGCTAGCAGCAGCCCCCCGAGGTCCTCGCACACAAGCATTTCCTCCACCTACAGAGCCTTTCTGCCTCTGGGTCACCTCACCCGTATGTCTGTCTGCACCCTTCTCTGAGCTCACAGAACAGAACCGACCACTTCCACTGGCTGTTGCGCGCCCTCCTCGCGTTTCTGTGGGCACACCGGCCGCACAGGTCTGTGCTCTGCTGGCTGCGGGGTGCTTCCTGAGGGACGGAGGGCAGCACAGACACCAGCCCCCTTCTCCCTCACCATGGCGGGGTCACTTCTGTTCATGCCATGAATGCACGTCTGCTGGAGCAGGGGTCACGCAGTCAATGTCTGCTGATCACAGAATAACATTAAGAGTTATTCCAGGGGAGGGAGGAAAGGGCAGGAGAAGTAAAAAGAAATAAGAGTGTTACGTATACCTAACAACTCTCCACGATGAATGTTATCACTGTGTACTGCAAATGTGTACTAATAAAAAAATTTTTAAAGACCAACAACAAAAAAAAAAGATTTAAAAAAAAAGGAAGAAACACAGACAGCAACTAGAGAACCTGACTAATCAAAACATACACAGAACATTAAGCGGGGCTGGGAACAAATAGTTCAGCGGCAGAGTGCTGGCCCAGCACAGGACAGGCCTGGATTTGATCCCCAGCAGGACAAAAAGAAGACCAAAATAATAATAATAATAATAATAATAATAATAACAAAAAAGCAATTTTGGGGCACATGTCTGTAATAATCCCAGTACTCAGGAGGCTGAGGCAGAAGGATCATTGCCATTTTGAGGCCAGCCTACATAGTGAATGGGCTATAGAGTGAATTCAAGGTCAGCCTGAACTACACAAGGAGACCCTCTCTCAAAACACCAAAAAGAAAAAAAATAAATAGATAAATAAGAAAGAAAAAAAGCAATTTCAGGGAGAACAAAAAGTTGTATAGGAAAGGAAAAGTCACCACGGTTTACTACTTTATAATAAGGTAACACAGGCAACAGAGTAAAGATTTCAAAAGGACACATCGAGAGTGAACAGATGAAAGACGGAAACCGTGGAAAGGTGGGAATGAAGTTACTCAGCTCAATGGCCAAGACAGTAACAGGGATCAGATTTACCCTACCAACCGAAACCCAAACCAACAAAAATGGACGAAAGATAAAAAACAGTTTCCATAATACCACCAGACATCAGAAAACAATAGTTGCAACACGGACAGCAGTCCAGCCTACGCCCCAGGGAAGAAAGCTCAGCTGAGCCAGGAAATCTCCCCAAGCTGAGGAGCTGGAGCTAAGATCAAGTCACAGCCCGAGGACAGTCCCCAGAACATGGGAGTCCCCAAACCCGGGAGAAGAACTGCGTCAGCTCACAGAGAGAGCACACGGAGTCTTCCTTGATCTGTGGCAGGGAACAACCAGCCCGACCCAGGTCCCATCCAACAGGTATCGCTGGATACAAGACCCAAAAAGGATCAACTGCTCCCAAGCCACTTACATGCATTCTAGAACAAAGTTCAAGAACATTCACGAGAATTCAAAACTATCCAGCAACCAACCAGGTAAAAAATCACATTATCTGGCATCTAATCAAAAATTACCAGGCATCGAAAAAAAAAAAAAAAAAAGAAAGAAAGCAAGCAAGCAAGCAAGCAAGCAGACTATCACTTCTAAGAAGGAAGTAAAGTGATGACCAAAACTGAGACCTCTCAAGATGTCAGAAGAAGCAGATAGGGGCTGGTGGCTCCACAGCAGAGCGCCTCCCAGCATCTGCCAGGCACCAGGCTAGACGAAAACAGTTACTGAAACTATATTCCACATCTTCAAAAAGACAAAGACTTTTTTGAAAGATTAAAATCAAGCTTCTAAAATAAGAACAATGTGAGATTTAAAAAACAAACACTTAGCTGAATGTAGTGGCATATGCCTGTAACCCCAGCTACTTGGAAGGGAGAGGCAGGAGGGTCCCAAGTTCAAGTCCAGGGATAGCAACTTAGAAAGACCCTGTTTCGAAATACTGTAAATAAAACATTTAAAAGGGCTGGGGATGTAGCTCAGTACAAAGGTCCTAGATTCAACCTCAATACTGCGCATGCACATGCATGTGCGAGAGAGACAGAGAGACAGAGAGAGAGACAGAGACAGAGAGACGGAGAGAGAGAGAGAGAGAGAACACAAAGGCAGAGTTCTGGAGATGATGGTGCATAATATTCAACATTATAAATGTATTTAATACTACTGAACTTTAATGTTCATGAAGGCTGAAATGGTAAATTTTATGCATATTTTTTCACCATTATAGAATAGTTTTAGGGCTGGGGATGTGGCTCAATGAAAATGTGTCTATTGTCCAAGAGGCCCTGGTTTCAATCTCCACCAATTAAAAAATAATTAGAAATAATTTTTAAAGATAAAAAACAATGCCAACAAAACTAATGCTATTGACATTGGCATCAAAAATCGTAATATTTGGGCTGGGGATTTAGCTCCGTGGTTAGAGTGCTTGCCTTGCAAGCATGAGGCCCTGAGTTCGATCCCCAACACCAAGAAACAAAACAAAAACCAAAAATCGTAATATTTAAGGACACGTCTGATAAACGATGGTAAAAGGGGCTGGGGATTTAGCTCACTGGTACAGTGCTTGCCTAGCAAGTACAAGGCCCTGAGTTTGATCCCCAGGACCCAAAAACAAAACAAAACAAAACAAAAAAAACTGCACACTGCACCAGACATGCTGCCACACACCTGTAATCCCAGCACTCGAGAAGCTGAGGCAGAAAGATCACTTCAAATTCGAGGTCAGCCTGTGCTACACAGTGAATTCAAGGCTAACCTGAACTATACAGCAACACACACACACACACACACACACACACACACACACACACACAAAATCAAAAGTTCTCTTCAAAAAGATACTGTTAAACAGAATTACAATGCAAGCCACAGACTGGGAAAAAAAGGCCCCCAAATCATTTACCTGATAAAGGACTTATATCCAGAATAGAAAGAACTCTTCCAAATTTAACATGGAAAAAGCCCCAATTAAAAAGGGGTAAGCACTCTGCACACAGCACCAAAGAGGCATACATGGCAAACAGGTGTAGGAGATTAATGTTCAGCATTAATCACTGAGGAAATGCAAACTCAAACCATAATCAGATACCACTAGACACATCAGAATATCTAAAATTAAACAAACCATACAGAGTGTTGATAAGTATATAAAATTGTCCGACTACTATAGAAAACTGTCTGACAGGGGTTTTTTGGGGGGGTTATTTGTTTTCTTTTGGGTTTTTTTTTTTACTTTTTGAGATAGGGTCTCAACATATATTCCAGGCTGTACATTACAAACTCACTACATAGCCCAGGACGGCTTCAAACTTGTGGCAATCCTCCTGCCTCAGCCTCCTGAGTGCTTAAATCACAGATGTGTACCACCATGTCTAGTTTTTTGTTTTTTTTTTTTTTTCCCCTGGCCTGGGTTCTTGATCTGTTGCTCAGGCTGGCTTCAAGGTCCTGGGTCCGAGCCAACCTCCCGCTTGTGTCTCCTGATTTACCCTGGGCTACAGGAACATTCCACCCTGTCCAGCTATTCTTTTAGACTAAGTATTTTCTTATTTTTTTCAAAGTTTATTTAACTGGCTCATTAAAACATAAAAATTGTACATATTAATGGAACAACGTGATCAGTCTGGCAGTTTCTAAATTAAATGTTCACCTACCATAGGATCAGCCAGTCCTAGGGATTTACATGAGCAAAATGAAAGTATATATCCATACAGAAGCTAACACAAACACCTTTATTGTAAAAACTAAAACGAAACATCATCTAGTAAATGGGAAAGGCGGCTGCGGCAATATACTCAACAACAAAGGGAAGGAATGCTGAGACATTTAACAACAAAGGTGACTTGAAAATGATTAGGCTGGCTGAGCGTGGTGGCTCATGCCTGTAATCCTAACACTTGGGAGGCTGAGACAGGAGGATTGCTATGAGTTTGAGGCCAGCCTGGGCTACATACTGAATTCAAGACCAGCCTGAACTACATAGCAAAACCCTGTCTCAAAAAAACTAACAAAAAAATAAAAAGAAACGAAAATGATTAAGCTGAATGAAGGAAGCCAGACCAAAAAAGGGCAGATGCTATTTGGCTTCCATTTACGCAAATGGCTGGGTACTGCAAATGTGGGCAGAGGCACAGACAGCAAACCAGACTGTTAGCAGGGAAAGGGGACAGCAGAAGAGAGGTGGGAGGGATGCCTAAGGGACAGAAGAAAACTCCTGGGGGGTTAGGAACAAGGGACAGATTTGTTATCTTGATCAATTTCACAGGTATATGCTTGTTAAAACTTATTACACTGTAGCTTTTAAGTATGTGCAGCACATTAAGAATGTGCAGTGTATCATTATACCTCAGCAAAGCTTAGTAAAAACAAAAACAAAACACTTCATCTTTCAGGATAAGCACATGGGGAAGATAATCTTGGGCTTAGGTTACCAAGGTCATTGAGGTCCCAGGGCACTGAGGCAACCTCCCCAGCATCTGCTGGCCAGGGCTCCCGGCACTCAGGAAAGCTCAGTAGCTGCACAGACAGGAAACTGAAGCCCAGGGCACTGTCTTGCCCAAGGAGGTGACACAGCTAGTGAGCATTATCACCAGATCAAAACAGACCTATCCATCGATGCCAAAGCCTTTCTCCTCTGCATCTACCTCAAGTCCAAGAATCATCCTCAAATCTGCAGACAGATGTCTGCTTGCAGGAACATCTGAGAACTGCCAATTCTCTCCCCTGGAGCCAGAGCACCAGAACCACCCCGGTCATTCCAGAAGAGCCAGGCACTAGGACACCAATTTGAACTTCCGGTGTGTGAGTTTGGGAGGCAGCGTGACAGGCACGGGATGAAGCTGACAGACGAGTTTGGCTTTGCTAGGAGCAGGCTAACCGGCTCCTCTGCGGTCTCAGCCACCACAGCCACTCCCTCTACCCCAACAGGATAGCCCGATCTCCATCCAGTGTGGCTCAGGACAGGATCTGGGGATCTCAGAGCCAACCACAGGCCAGGGCAGAGATGGGTCCCAGCCAAGACCTCAAGGCAGGCAGCCACACTGCATCCCTCCCCACCTACCGCCCGGAGAAGCAAGAACCTTAACAGCAGCAGGAAAGAGGTGAACAGTCGGAGGAGACCAGGCACGGACGGGCACTTCTGACCCCAGGAAGCCAAATCCAGGCCTGTGCTCTGAGCGGTGTGCTGAAGCAAGCCTCGGCAGGTGCTGAGCCTACAGCACCTCAGCTGTCCACAGCTCGGCAGCACAGTACTCCTCCTCTGCTCCCCCTTTCAGGCTGGCGTCCCCGGGTCCCACTCAGAGAGGGAACTCACCAGTTGCTTCCCGCTCTCCTGTCCACTATCCATCCGTGGCTCTGAGCACTCGACCGTGGTAAAATGGCGTGGCAGGGCAGGCCAAGTTCATACCCAAGCCACTTGCTGCCACAGTCCCACTGGAATCACGTGACTCACAGGGTAAGCCTCCAAGCAGGCAGCCTTCCTGCCCTCTTCCTTCTCTGCAGGACCGGAGGCAACCCGTGTTGACGGCACCACGCCAGTTATTGCACAGGGCACCCCAGCTGGCACGGAAATGGCTGCGTGCCTCCAACTTCAGCCCTGGGGCTACCCCTCACTTCTCTCTGCCCCGACCTGGCAGCCACCCAGGCCGGTGCACGTCTAGTCTAGACTGGAAAGAAACGGGTGCTCGGCATCTCGGTGGCGGGTGGTACAAGACTAGGGGAAGGCATCACCTCCAGCAAAGACCAGAACGGGCGTCCTTACCTGCCTCTTTCAGCTTCCTCCAGGCAGACAGACGATGCAGTTTCCGTGAAGCTCAGGCTGAGGTAGCAGAAGAGGATCCCGCAAGCCACTGCCTGTCCTCGGGCGGCGGCTTATAGCAGCGTTCGAGTTCGCAGCTGCCCACGCCCCCCGCCCCTACATCCCGCGTTCCCCGGGATAGGGCGAGGGGGAATCCTGGCTACCACCTCCTCCTCCGCCTGCGCCTTCGGGTTCCCGGGCCTTCTGCGGGCTCCCCTTCCTGACGAGACCCCTTCGCGTCCAGAAGTGTCTCTTGCACAGCGCGTACCACCTCTCCCTCCTGCACCCCAGGCAACCAGTTTGCTTCCTGCACCCCCGGGCGGCCCTCCCCGTCAGGCCCCCAGGGCCCCACCGGCCGGGCCCTGCCCACGACCTCAGGGCGCCGCGCCGGGGGCTCCCCCAAAACCACCGCCTCGCGCCCCAGCTGTGCGCAGCGGCCCCACGTCCCCTCCCCGGGACTCTCAGGTCCCTCCCCGGGTTCCGGCTGCCGCAGCAGCCGGCGCGGGCTCCCTTCCCCCCGCTCCTGCACCCCGGCGCGCGCCTCGCCCCGCTCCTGCACGACGGGACCCCCGCCCCCCTTCTCCTGGTGCTGCCGCCGCGGCCCCAGCCCCTCCTCCTGCGCCACGGGCCGGCCGGCCACGCCCGTCCACCGCGCCGCGCGGCCCCCAATCGCACCGGCCGGCGGCCCCCACACCACCCCCGGGCTGGGCTCGCGGCCGCGGCCGCCGCGCTCCTGCACACCCGCGCCCACGCCGCCCTGCTCCTGCACCGCCAGCCCCACTCCGCCCTGCTCCTCCACGCCGAGCTTCAACCCGCGGAGCAGCTGCGGGCCCCAGCTGAGCGCCCCAACGCGCGCCGGCTGCTGCTCAGGCAGTGCAGGGCTCAGCCCACCGCGCTCCTCCTGCACCCCGCGCCGCCGGCCCGCGGCCCCCACGGCCCCGCGCGCGCTCCCGCCCCTCACAGGCCGCGCGCTCCCGCCCCTCCAGATGGTGCTGCCCCCGGCGTCCGCTCACACCGCCCCCGCCGCGGAGGGGGCTGGTAGGGTCTCGGCACCGCCTCCGCCTCCGCCTCCGCCTCCCCGCCTGCCCGCACCTCCCGGCGTCAACCTAGGCCGCCGGGCGCCGCCGGCCCCCGCAGGTGCTGCGGCCCCGCGCGCCGGCCGCCAGCCGCGAGCGCCCGCCTCCTGCCCTGACGGGCCCGCGCACGCCTGCACCGCCCTGGGGGCGGGGCCTTGCTGTTTGGGATCCGCCCTCTTAAAGGGCCAGGCCCAATCCCGAGCTCCACCCTGTGCCACCCTGCACTTCCGTTGCACCTCCCGCGGCCTGGCTTGGCGCCTTCTCCTGGGACCGAAAGGAGAGCAGAAAGTTGGGAGGTCCTATGAGTGAGCACTGGAATGGGAGGCTGCAGTTCTAAGCACCTAGCAGTTTGACTGCTGCTGATTTACCCTGTGAATGTAAAATGTCTCTTTACCTTGGCCTCAGTTGCTTGGACCCTAAAATGAGAAGGATGGGGCTGGGCGGGCATGGTGGTGCACACCTGTAATGTCAGTGTTCAAGAGGCTGAAGTAGGAGGACTGCCCCAGTTTGAGGCCAGCCTGGGCTACATAGTGAGTTCAAGGGCAACCTGAACTGCAGAGTGAGACCCTGCTCAAAGAACCAAACAAAAATAAATAAATAAATAAATAGAATGAGGAGGTTGAGTTGGAAGGTTTCCAAGGTCACATCCCCCGAGGGTGGACTCTAGTGCTCATTGCTATAGCTGCCCCAAGGCCTAGGCACTTGGACCATCTGCACTCTTTCCAGGCCACGGAAAGGCTCCTGAACAAGGGAGAGTTTGTCCCCAACCTGTGACACTTTTCATTGGGGTCTTGAGCAGAAACAGACCCAAGTGAAGGGGGCCCTCTGCACGCACACACCCGAGGGAGCAAACCCAGAGTTCTGGTTCCCAGTGCCAGCATCCCCTACAGATCCATTACTGGCTCAGTGCCCACAGGTCGAGGCCATTCAGCCTTGACCGTCTCCACCTCATCTATAAAGTGAGTACGGTAATAAAACAACTCTGGACTGAAGGGTCAGTCAGTAGGGAACTGGGTAGTGTATGGTGGCTGCCATTTACAAGCTGTCCTTTGACCTTCCTCCCTTTGCCTGGCATTCTGCACTCTAAAGAAAAACCTTACAATGTTAACTTTTAGAACTTTCTTTAGATTTCTAAAACCCAGAACATCTAGTGACCCTAAGATAACATCAGAGTGTGGCACACCCCTCCTTATTCTAGTCCTTCCATCACTGAACACAAAACACATCAGCTGCTGTGAGGTTGAACCTGTCTGAAGAATTACAGGAACTGACCCAAGGAGATAAAGGTCAGTCAAATGTGCCAGCAAGGGCAAAAAAGGAGACACAGCCCTGGATGATGAGGACTCACTCAGCACGCAGCCTGCCTGCCCAATGTTCCTCCTTCCCCTCCCACCCTGTGGAGCTCTTTTGTAGACTCCAGTTCCCCAAGATGGTCTCTTATTTGGGGGACATGGCTCCCCCAACCCTGCCGCTGCCATATTCTCAGAGTGCCAGCCTTTCTTTCCCACCAACTCTGTCTCCTAAGTACTGGCTTTTGAGAGCTGGCCGGAAGGTCTTGGGTTCATAATGACAGTTCTTTCTCTCATGTCGTCCAGCACTGTGCCCAAAGGCCACAGCCAAAGGGCAGCATAGCCACCCAGAAGAGGATGAGTTCCAGGCCCCTGCACAGGGCCTATCTGGGTGGCTTTGGGTGTGCTCCTAGCTTTGTGGGGAAAACAAAGTGCCTGTAGTGCAGACCCTCACTCTGCCTCAGCCAAGGACGTCCTCTGTTGGCGTTTGAGTCTAGATGTCCCTCAAAGCCTCATACACTCAGGTAGGGGTTTTGGAAGGTGATTGTATTGTGGGGGCTGTCACTGAGGCATGGCCTGGAAAGGTAGCTCCCTCCCCCCTTCTCCCTCTGCTTCCTGTTGGCTGTGACTGGAGCAGCTCTTCCTCCACCAGGCCCCGGTGCCGTGCTGCCATGCTGTCTTCTCCCTCAGAGCCTGCAGACAATGAACCGTAATCACGAGCCAAAATAATGCTCTCCAGGGGCTGGAGATTTAGCTCAAGTGGTGGAGCACTTGCCTAGCAAGCACAAGGCCTCAAGTTCAATCCTCAGCAGCCCCCCCCCCAAAAAAAGAGATAGCCAGACATAATTTTGCGTGTTGACCTGCAGCATTCCATCTCTCCAAGGTCACTTTGCTCTAGTCACAGTCTGCAGACTCTTGAATATAGACTGGATTCTTCAAACAACGTTGGTTCACACTGTAAAGCAAGTTCGAGACAAAACAAAGCAAGAGGCCAAACAGCTCCATCCCACTCACTCCTGTCTGGTGATTCTTTTTTTGGGGGGTGCTGGGGATTGAACTCAGGGCCTTGCATTTGCTAGGCAAGCACTCTACCACTTGAGCTAAATCCCCAACCCCCTGTCTGGTGATTCTTTTAGGGCAGCCCAGTCTCCCTCAAGAGCCAGACCCAAGCCAGGCACAGTGGTCCACACCTGTCATCCCAGTTGAGGCTGAGGCAGGAGGATTGTGAGTCTGAACCCAGCCTGGGCAACTTAACAAGACTGTCTCAAAGTAAAAATAAAAAAGGGTTGGGGATGTACTTTAGCTCAGTGGAAAACACTTGTCTAGCACGCGTGAGTTAAACCCTCAGTTAAAAAAGTAAGTAATCCACCTGGCTCAGGCTTTTTCTTAATAAAGAGGACAACAATAGAATAGAAAATACCAGAATGCAGTATTTTAGATTTTTTTTTAATCGACATACAACACACATGGGGGGGCAAGTGCATGTTTACTAGGTAAATATATCCAACACCCAGATTAAGATCCAGAAGCCCTGCCTCAAAATGTAACTTACTTTTTTTGTTTCTTGTGGGTTTTTTTGTTTGTTTTTTGTTTTTTGTTGTGACAGGGTCTCACTATGTAGTTCAGGCCGGCCTTGAGCTCACTATGTTGCCCAGGCTAGTCTCGAACTTGCAGCAGTCCTCCTGCTTCCGCCTCCCAAGTGCTGGGATTATAGGCGTGTGCCACCACGCCTGGCATGTTTCTTGTTTTTTGAGACAGAGTCTCACTGTGTAGTTCCGGCTGGCCTTGAACTCACTATGTAGCTCAGGCTGGCCTTGAACTTGTGGTGATCCTGCCTCGGCCCGCTGAGTGCTGGATTACAGTCATGAGCCACCATGCCAGGCAAAATGTAACCTTTAAAAGAAGTTTTATATTAATCTTCTAGCATGCCTTTCATATTCATGGTTTAAACTTTCTGACACACACACTCCCAGCACAGAAAGTATAAACTCCACAACAACATGAATTTTTTTTTTTTAGGCACAGGCAACTGGAACAATGCTTAGCACAAAGTAGGGACCAAAAATATCTATGGAGCCAGGCATGGTGGCACACACCTGTAATCCCAACATTTGGGAGGCTGAAGCAGGAGGATTTCTATGAGTCTGAGGTCAGCTTGGGCTATATAGCAAGACCTTGTCTCAACAACAACAAAAAAAATCCGTGAAATGAATGAGAATGCATCACAGGTGGTAAAGCTTTTGTGGTGTTGTTGTTTCTTGTGCACGTGTGTGGCTCCGTGTCTTGATGTAACTTCTACTTTCCATCAGTCACAGTGTAAACATTCAGAATGTCACCACCACAGCTTGAAATTGCCACATACCAGGCACACACCAGGGAGGGTGTGAGTGCGGGGAAGAGCAGCACACTGACCAGCACAGCTTCCCCATCGGGGACCTGGCTGAAACACAGCTTCCGGTTCCGTGGTCGAAGGGGTATGCTGAGCCCCGGCACCTGTCACGCTCGGAGGTGCTGGCCCACAAACACCCCCCCCCCCGGTACAAGGCCTTGGAGCAGAGCTTCTCAATGCTGCTGCGCAGAATCACAAGGATAGCTTTCAAAATCACTGCGCTGGTGCCCAGGCCCCGCCTAGCAAAATTAAACTGCAGTCACGGGGTGGGGCTCAGCGTCTGTGATTTTAGAAGCTCTCCAAGGGATGCCAAGGGGCGGCTGGAAGGGGGCAGCACTGGGCTAAAATGTGAAGTCGGGCAGGAAGCGGGAGAGGCCAGATATTTTGGTCTTCGTTCCCCAGAGTCCTCTGGGTGCCTAGAAGATGACGGAATTGGGGCCCAAGAGAATGGAGATGCGGGATAAGGGCCGGTGTCTGGGTCAACAATCTCACTGAACACAGACGAACGATCTGAGAGTCTGGAAGAGGCCATCAGCCTCTTAGTAAAGGTGGGGGAAGATCGTGAAGGAATCCTCAGGCCACAGAACAGGCTGTGCTCTCACCCATGTCCCAGGCCAGAGCTCACTGCCCCCACACACCTGCCCCCTCCCGAGCTAGAGGCCGAGCCCGGCGGCGACTCAGGAGATGACGAAACCCTGAGGTCAACGTGGGCTATTTATTCCCCAAGGAACCGCAAGGACGTCCTGAGTTCTGCCGCCCCCTGGTGGACACGTAGAGTTAGGGTCAGTAACCAGCAAATGGATGCGCGCAGACGAGGGATTTGCGGTGTGTTCAGGCAGCGTCGGGAAATGATCATGTAAAACATGACTCAATCCACTCAAGAGACTTTCAGGAGTGGCACACACCTGTAATTCCACCTCTCTGGGAGGCTGAGGCAGGAAGATCACAAGTTTGAGTCCACCCTGGGTAACTCAGTGAAACCCTTAGTGAGAAAAAAGGAGGGAGGGGTGTCCTTTTATCCTTTACTTTAGCTCCCTGAAACCGAGCTTTCCCTGGGATCTACTGTCCCGCGTCTAAAAATGCACAGCAGTCAGAGCTTACCTTCAGTTTTCTCACTTTCATACTCTGCTGCCAGTCCTGTCTTTTGCTCAACTCTCTTCCCCTGCAGTGTAGACGCTGCACGTCCCTGGCTGTGTATTCCTTTCCCCTCTGCCAGGGCAGGCCCGTGCCTGCTGCCATTCTGGCTGGAAAGCTCCCTTCCACACCCCACGCCCCCACAGGAGTTCATCAGGCCTCCTGTGCGTGGCTCCCCACACTGGGCTGACCTGACTGCTGAGGTCCTGCTGACCATCAGACATTTCCACTTGGCCACACCAATCCCAGGAGGCTATAATGGAACCCAGCCTCAAATCCAGCCCCCTCCCCTACTTCTCTGGCACTCTCACTTGCCCAGAAACTTGACTCAAATTCTTTTATTTTGTTTTGTGTTTTGAGACAGGGTCTCGCTAAATACTCTGGGCTGGCTGGCCTTGAACTGGCACTCCTCCTGCCTCAGCCTCCTGAATGCCAAGATTCCAGGCTCACTCACTGTGCGCGTAGACTCAAGCTATCGGTAGTCTCTGATCCGTCTCCTTCAGCACTGTACAGAGGCCCCAAGTACTGCAGACTCCCATCTTCCTGCCTTGCTTCAATCCACTTAAGGTACCTGTCCAAGTCCTGGCTTGGTTTCTCAAATTCTTGGCATCTCCAAAATGCCAAAGGCCAACTATGCATTTACTTCCAGGTGAGATGAACAAATCCTTTCATCAACAGGCTGTTTTCTTTTTAATTTTTATTAGTACATGTTTGCAGTACACAATGTTCACATTCCTGGTGGGGGGTTGGTACATGCAAATAACACATCTTAATTCTTTTCTCATCCCCCTTCCCCTCCCTTCCTCCCTCCCTTGGTCCCCTTCCAGCAGGTCTGTTTCTAAGACAGGAGCCCTGAGCCGGGAAGTTTTAAGGATTAGACAAGATAATACTATGACATTTACACCTTTGCATGATGTTATTACTGCAAGTGTTCTCTAGATGACCTTGCTGACTTCAGTCTCCCTGCCCATGCGTTATAATCCCCCATTAAGCTCCCTCAAACATCGATTTCATCACATCTCTCCCTTACTCAAGAACTTACCATTGTTCCCTAGGTCCCCCTTAGTGTTCTGCAAATCCCATCAGCACCACAGGGATTGATTCGTTATGGTACAAGAGTCCAGGAGAACCCACAAGCCAAAAGCGGAGATCAAGACAGGTCTGCATCTCAGAACAAGGAAATCCCACTTCCAGAAGACAAGGTGATCGGTGTGTCAGGAGTCAGGGAAGCGGTACAGCAGCAGGCTGAATGCTCACCATGAGCAAGGACACAGCTGGAACTTCTGCAGTCCCTAATGAAAGACAAGTCCCTGCCTGGTATGCACCTGCAATCCCAGCACTTGGGAGGCTGAAGTGGGAGGATCGCCATGAGTTTGAGGCCAGCCTGGGATACACAGTGAGTTCAAGGCCAGCCTGAACTACATGGTGACAACCTGTTTTGGTGGTTTGCTTTTTGTTTTTTGGGTTTTTTTTTTTTTTGGTGCTGGGAATCGAACTCAGGGCCTTGTGCTTGCTAGGGAACCTGTCTTAAAACGCTCTCCCCCAAACAATTTTCAAAATAATAATAAAGAAAACATTAAAAAGAAAAAGATGATAGGACACAATCTCTAGGTGTTGTTAAGGAAATTCTAAATCCCTTTCTGTGTGGAGAGATTTCTTTTGGATTTCTGGATGAGATAAAGGAAGGCAGACAGAAAACAAAGCAAACTAATTTTAATTAGGCAATTAGCAAAAAATAATGATATAGGGAAATGCAGCCATAGTTCATCACGTACATGGCTCATCTGTGAATAAGCACTGATGGTTTAGTCAACAGCCACACTGGAAGAATGGCAGGGAGCTGGTGTAAGAGCTGAAGCCATATTTCCCACAGAAGTCAAAAGAAACTGAAAAATCACGAAGTAACATTGTAGCAATATTATTTAGAGATAAAGGAGTAAATGCCAAAAGAAACTGCTGAAAGAAAAGCCCATTCCCTGTAAGGACTAGGGAAGGCTGGGGCTTTTGCATGTGTGCAGCCTTCTGCTAACCGTGTGGGAATCGAACGCCAAGCTTCACACACACTGGCCACTGTACCACTGAGTGACAGCCCCAGCTTTTTGGTTTTTTTTTCAAAGAAGCCTTGAAGTACTTTTCTTTTGCTGTTGTTGCTGGGGATCAACTAAGGGTCTGCTGGGCCAAATCCCAACCCCCAGCCTCCAGGTACTTCCATGCCTCAGTTTAAGACTCGTTTTCAGCCCCTCATGGAAGGTCAGGTAACTTATGTCTATGCCCCCCAGGTTTGGGGATGCAGGGATACCTAACAGTAGAATGGCCAGGCGAGGACATGGACTTGGGACTCTTATCAAAGGGAGACTTGCGATATCTTGTGGCACCTTGTGCCACAAGCAGGAGGTGGTGGAAACTGACCCTGAAGACACACTACTGCATCAGGAGCACCCGGTGGCAGCTGCCAGCAGGGCAGGCCTTGAGGAATATGCACATGGCCCGGGAAAGACCAATGGCAAGGGGTCATCTGCCTCATGTAGAGGGAGCCAAGGCAGCCAAAACCGTGCCAGTTAAAAGCTTCTCGCCAGCCCAGGCACGGCAGCTCATGCCTGAATCCCAGCTACTCGGGAGGCTGAGCCAGGAGAATCACCAAGTTGAAGGCCAGCCTGGACAACTTAGTGAGACGTCGTAAAACAAAAAATAAAAAGGGGAGGCTAAGGTTGTAGGTCAGTGGTAACCCTGAATTCAATCCCCAGGACTGCTCTCCCCAAAGCTTTTGCCCTCTGCTCTCCTCTGAACCTGACAGACTCAGGGGCAGTGAATTACGGAATAAGAAGAGTAGGGTGGGGAATGACGAAGGAACTAGCAACTCCTTGGAAATGAGACTGGAGTTTTGTTATTGCAATAGACCTAAGACCAGTTTAGCTTAGTGGACTTGGGTGTCACATCCGCAGAGGGTTATAACTGACAGATCCACACTGTGAAACTAAAACTATTCTTCAAAAGTTAAAAATAAGCCCATCATCTATCCTTTAAAACAACAACAAACTGAGTATTGAAGCATTTTATTAAATCAGACAAGGAGCCTCCACATTGCCATACATACAGGCCGTGTACATCAACCAGGGCACAGCTCTTGTTCACAAGAGGGTGGCGTGTCGACCGGAACATTCACAGAGCAAACAGCAAGGCCACACACAGAGTACTAGAACAGTCAGTCATGACAGAGATCACAATTCCTCCTTCAACCTTTAAAACACCTTTTTAACCAGAAAAAACCTCTGAGGACTGACAGGCTGTCACTAGTCAGATACAAATTTCCTTCAGGAACATGAAGCCTTTTACAACTGATGGAGTTGTTTGATTGGAAGTCAGCCCTAATCACAGAAAAGGGCTGGTTGTTTAGAGACTTACCGCGGTCAAGCACAGGGCCGTGAATCGCATCATGCCTTGAAGCTGCTGAGCTTTTCACTCAGCAACACTGAACATCGGCCCAACACAAAACATTGTGAAGGTTAGAAACTGAATGATGACAGTTCAGTGGGGCTGCAAATTAATCTAGGTCACCTGTAACTTAGGTAAGTGACACAAATTTAAGAATGTACTGACTTTTCCTTAGGTGGCAATTTAGAAGTGTCCTAGACAAACAGCTGATTGATTACTGGGCTCACCACGGTGTTAGAGTAGAAAATAAGGCCTTTCTTTACTCATGTAGCCTCAAACTTACTTGTGCTTATCTACATAATTCCTGCTCAGGAGAATGGGCAGGTAGGCGCGATCAGAGACCCTTCTGGCAAGCTTCACCTCCCCACCCTTCACCTCCCACCTCCCAAACCCATACAGATTTCTCTGCTTTAAGCCGAAAGCTCAACCCTAGATTCAAACTTTCTGACTAAGCTTACAAGTAACATGCAAATGAGGGAACAGAGTTAAATTTGTTTACCAATGGCAAACATCACAAATGTATGCTACTATCTCACTACACAGAACGCAAGGAGAAACCACAAAGGTAACGAAACACCCATACTATGCTTAAAAAAAAAAAAAAAAAAGAGATCTTGAAGGAAGTAGCAACTTTATAGCAGTTGAATTTACCCACCAAATGCTTAATGATCACAAAATGTTTCTGCAACCAAAAGGAAAAGGAGGAGTTACGAGGAGTTGGGGATACATGTTAGATACTAACGATCTTCAGCTTCAAAGATGTCATTGTGTGAAGAAAATTATGGGAAACACTGTTCCCGATAATTACGATAATTACGTACACCCTTAGTGTAACATATGGAGAGCACTGTCTCCGATATAGACACTGTGGTAGGCAAAAACTACCTTGTTCTTTATGCATTATGGAAGACACTGCTCCCGATAATGTCAGTTAGGTTTGTGACAAAGGTACTGGAAATTTTGCAAAATGAGAATTTAAGTTATACCATAGACAAATTGAGCTGTAAAAGTTTGTACATGAGTACTACCACAGCCTTTAAGTGACATTCATTTATAACATGGTCTGAATTCATCACATTTAAGAGAGCTATCAATTTTATTGGGTCAGCTAAACAGAAGTTCATCTTGATTAGCAACCCTAATTAAATTTAATTTTTTTCCCAATACTTAGCGTTACAATTTTATTTGGCTTGTGGCTGTTTTCTAAGACCCTCACGTTTGACCGTAAGTGCAAAACTTCCAGTATCTGTTGGGTTTTATTAGCAGATGCTGCTTTTATTAAAAACAAAACGACAGTATAACTGTCATAATTATGGAAGGCACTGCTTCCGATAATTATCTTCTATAAAAAAAACATTTATAGTGAACTCTGTCACTGATAAATAAAAAATAAATATCTCAGTGCCAAAATGATAGAAGCTTTCTCAAAAGATTAACACTTTGGCCAAAATTTGGCGATGTGTTCTTTAAAGTCTGACAAACTGAGTCTGAAATTAAATGCCTAAGACTGGTTGTCTTTCAGAACGTCGGGAAAAAAAAAAAAAAAAAAACAAAGAACTAAACAAAGGCTATGAAGCAGGTCAGAGGAAAAGAAAGTATACTAAAAGTCTTTGGTGTCTGGTCTCCGCTTCTAATAAATAACACCAGAGTTCACACAGTAAGGCCTCACTCCCGCAGTGGGCAGCTGAGCCTCCCGCCACCCAGTGGAAGGGCCTCTGCTTCAGGCCTCACTGGCAGGAAATCAAGCCCACTCTCTGAGAGCTGACTGTTCCCTCGGGGACGCGGAGCCCCACCGAGTCCCTACAGAAGAGCACAGGAGGGCGCAGGGCCCATCCGGAGAACGAGTCTCACAACCTGGACACTCCTGCCAGCATCGAATGCGAGGCAGGACCACACCAAGCTGGCGCTCTGACCTCCGGGACTCGACGCCTTCTCCTCTCAAGAGACACCAGCCCGCATCCTCGGCATTTACAAAGTTCATGTAACTGGTCTCACATTTTCAGCAAAGGATGGATGCAAAGAGGCAGCTACCATTAAAAAGCACTTAAAATTCTAGAGATAGAGGAACGTTTTTTAAGTGGTTATTCGCCTTGACTTGAAGCGCAGGGACCGATTCGGTAGAGAAAGCTCTGCCTGAAGACACCTAGCACTAGTAAGAGGACGGGACAGAATTGGAGCGTTAGGTTTTGTACCCGACAGAGAATGCAGCACAAGCAGTACAAGCCGGAAACCAGGACACCCTGTCGCTCCTAAGCTCGCTCTGCTCACGGCCTCTAAAACTCATTGTCGATGTCCCACACGTCACCAGACAGGGCGTTGGCCACACCCTGGACCGTCCAAGTGGCCAGCGCCAACTGGTTCCTAAACAGCGTCTCGTTGAAAGCGCCCGTGTTCTTCTTGCGCAGCTCCAGGTGCTCCAGTAAAGCCTGGAGCGTGTGGGAGCCGGAACCCCAGAAGATGTGCCGGAAAGGAGACTCCCTTGGGGACACGTAGGGCGACAGGAAATGGTACTCCACCTGCGCAAAGGAGATGGTGGCGCCATGGCGCTGCGAGCAAGGGACCCTCATCCTCCCACTTCAAAAGTTAAACTTCTGAACGTGAGAATGTAAGGCGCTGAATCACTGCCTTTCTCAGGTGAAGACCTGAAGCGCCTACTGACACCTCGTTAAGGTGAACTTCAGTCACACCCCAAACACTTTGTTCTCTCCTGCCGGCTTGCTTTCTCTTTCTGTCCTCTTCCTTCCGTCCTCTCCCTCCCTCCTTTCTTTCTGGTGCGAGAATTAAACCCACGGCCTTGTGTGTGTGAAGACTCACTCTGCCAGAGCTACATTCACATCCCTAAAAATGTTTTCACCCCCCCACGCCATCGGATGGTGTGGATCTTTCTGTATTTCCACATTAAACAGGCTGGTTTCAGATCTTGCTAAGGGTTAAAATCCGCACTCCTTTCTAAAGTGGTAAAGGGTTCTAGGCTTCCAGGGTTACCCGACTTTTTAGAAATGCAAGATTCAGCAATCGAAAATGTATACACTTCAGCCCCGCCTTTTCCAAGACTTTACTTACTTTCATGATACGATCATTTAGCTCCTTCATGATGAATCTGTCCGTTCTCTCAGCATTGTGGAAATCTGTCGTCAGCCTGGAAGTCGCACGGAAGAAGTCTCCACGAGCAGAGTACAGCCACTGCAGGCTCAGGCCCATCTCCTGGCACAGAAAGACATCGCGTTCACTGTGACAGGAGACACTCCTGGGTCTCATTCCAACCCGTTCTAACTTAAAGGTGGCAACTGAGAAGATTCCAATAAAGGAAGTGACTCAGAGGTAAACTCAAGATTCAGAAAGCTAGATTTCAGCAACTTGTACTAGAGGCTCCATAAGCTGTGCTCTCGTACTCACCGCCACCCAGCAGACAGTACAATTCCTCAGCTCATTCTTAGCATCACAGGAAAGCTGTTTTCATTCAGAAATCCAACAGAGCTTACTAGGAAAAGTATATATGCCAGATATACTATATTGCTTCCAGTTCAATTTCCCTATGGGGAAAACCTCAAACATTCTGGTTCAGTCAACTTTTATTTCCATCTGGTAAGTCTCATTTTCAACACTTAAGAGTTATAAGAAAAGGATATTTAAAATTTATTAGTTATTTACTTCAGCCTGTTAAATCAACTTCTAGTACCACAAAACAAGCTAAAACTACTTACTAAATTTCATTTGACTCAGTGCTTAAATACTAGACACATGCGCTCCACATCAAATAAAATTGTAACGACTGGCTATGCTCTGTCCATCCAGCCCTGTCTGAAAGGTATACAAGCCCAAACTTACACTGGAGATCTTGGGACTGCCCGGGTCCCACCTACGTACAGGCTGACAAGCTAGCTCTCCCATCTGAGATACTTGCCGTGGTCTGTCCCAGGTCTGTAACTCACAGCCGCCTGACTTCTTCTAAGCAAAATCATACCCAGTTTACTTTAAAATGTACTCTTGGTTACCAATCTTTCCCCAGAAATAGCATACTTCAAACTGCTTAATACTTCAGAAATAATTGCTTCTCAACCTTTTGGCTAAGAACAAGCATAATATTTCATAAATTAGAACCTAAACTCATGGGAGTGTAGATTAGTACAGCCATTATGGAGAATGGTGTGGAGGTTCCTCAAACATTTTAAAAATAAATCTACTACATGATCTAGAAATTCCACTCCTGGGAATACATCCAAAGGAAATGAAATTACTATATGGGAGAAATACCTACACTCCCGTGTTTATTGCAGCACTAGTCATAGTACCCAAAATGGAAGATGACAGAAGGAGAGCCAGGCATGGTGGTACACGCCTGTAATCCCAGCATTCAGGCGGCTGACACAGGATTGCTGTGAGTTCAAGGCCAGCCTGGCCTACATAGTGAGTTCAAGGCCAGCCTGGATTACAGAGCAAGACTCTGTCTTAGGAAAAAAACAAAAAACTCCAGATGACAGATGAAGAAGTGGTTGGTACTTTTAACAAAGGACTAACATTCAGGAATATGAAAAGATGAAATCCTGTCATCTGTGACAATGTGGATAGAAGGAGAGATTGTTTCATTAAGTGAAATAAGCCAAGAACAGAGAGTACTGCATGATCTCACTCACAGGTGGAATGTAAGAAGTCCCAGTCTGCTGCTGACTAGAAGGATGATGTACTATATTTCAAAAGACTAGAAGATTTTGATATTTGCATGACAAGGAAATGATGGTTGAGATAGGTTTACCCTGATTTAAATATTAAACAATGTATATGTGCATCAAAACATCACATGCATTTCCATAAATCTGTACAATTTTGAAGTTTTTATGTATCAGTTAAAAATAAATTTAGCCAGGCGTGGTGGCACATGCTTGTAGTCCCAGCACTCAGGAGGCTGAGGCAGGAGGATCGCCACAAATTTGAGGCCAGCATGGGCTACACAGTGAGTTCAAAGTCAGCCTGAACTACACAGCAAGACCCTGTCTCAAAAAACAAAACAAAACAAAAAAATTAACTTTTGGTGGGGGGTGCTGGGGACCAAACTTGGCCTTGCACTTGCTAGGCAAATGCTCCACCACCGAGCTAAATCGCCCACCTCTACTTTTTTTGAGAAAAGGTCAGGCTGGGGATTTAGCTCAGTGGTTAGAGTGCTTGCCTTGAAAGCACAAGGCCTTGAGTTCAATCCCCAGCACATGCACACACACAAAAAAACAACCCCAAAAAACAGAGACAAGGTCTCACCATGTACTTCAACATCCCCATCCCAAGTGCTGGAATTGCAGGTGTGTGCCACCACACCCATAAACTTAAAAATTAAATTAAAAAAACTTAATTGCAACTAGTGCTCACCTTTATGTCTGCCCTGTATTGCATCAGATCGCTCACAAATGAAAGCATTTTGCTGTTATACATCTCGTAGTCCAGGTTCAATTCAAAATCATGGGTCAGTTTAATCAGGAACTGACCAGCCACTTCGGCCGCTGCGCGCATCAATTTGTCCAACTGAGGAATTTCCCTCATCAGTACATCATAGGTGTCCAGGGTGGTACTCAAATAAGGATAGTCCACGTCCTGCAAGCAAAAGAAGCTACTACATTCTGTGCATCAGAAGAGCAGGAGTCGCACCTTCTGGCTTCATCAAGGATAACAGTTAGTTAGTGCAACTGTCCCTCTATTTCTAATTTATTCCCACCCACTTTCATCTCCTATCTGTTGCTGCTTTAAACTGCCATCCTTGCTACTTCCTCTGAATCTAACTTACTCCTAGAATGACTACTTTCTTCCAGGATCCACAGAACCCATGTTCTAGCATCTCCATACACCCTCAACACATTTCTGGCCAAACTCCTTGAGGCTGTAACCCTTCTTTTCTCTCTGGGAGTTTGGCCCATATTAATGCGGACAGAGAAAAGCATACATGAAAGGTAATATAGTTAAGATTTGTTTGTGACTTCAGTCTGTTAAATCAACTCCTAGTACCATAAAACAAGCTAAAAACTACTTACTAAATTTCATTTGACTCAGGGGTTGAGGACTTAGCTCAGTGGTAGAGCATTTGCCCAGCAAGCACAAAGCCCTGAGTTTGATCCCCAGCACCTCTCCCCAGCAAAAAACTTCACCTGACTCAATGCTTGAATAGTAGACACATAAGATCAACATCAAATAAAATTGTAACGACTGGCTATGCTCTGTCCATCCAGCCCTGTCTGAAAGGTATACAAGCCCAAACTTACACTGGAGATCTTGGGACTGCCCGGGTCCCACCTACGTACAGGCTGACAAGAGCTCTCCCATCTGAGATACTTGCCGTGGTCTGTCCCAGGTCTGTAACTCACAGCCGCCTGACTTCTTCTAAGCAAAATTATACCCAGTTGCAGTGCCTTCTAACAGGCTCTCATGCCTACCCAATCTTATTTTCCTAAGTGTGGTCAGTTCAAAGTTCTGTCTCAACAATTTTACAGATGTTTTTCGTGTTTTTACCTATAAATCTCTGCTTAAAAGACTAACATTTCTGGACAAATATCTAGGACTTCTTCAACAGGTATCTACAGCGGTGTTATTCAAGTAAAATCTTCTGTTTGATGGAAATATTATAAACTACACTATCCATTAGGTAGCTACTGGCTACTTAATCATCCAAGAAATTAAGCTGTGTTTTGGGGTTGGGGACTTAGCTCAGTGGCAGAGAGTCTGCCTAGCAAGTGCAAGGCCCTGAGTTCAATCCCCAGAACCACCCCACCAAAAAAATTAAGCTGTGTTTTGAAAACTCAGCATATTCCACTTAAGAAGTTTTAACAAACTGAAAAGTGAATTAAGCAGAGATAATAAATTTATGTTAGGACTAATAAAGGACCATGCAATAATTACATGTGGATAACTCCTTCAAACCACTGACACACTCTAGGAAACCCAGTCTCAGATAAAGCAAGAGCAAATGTTTAACACTGCAGAGTTCTTCAGACTTACCTCACAAAAGCAAAAAGAAACTGCCGGAATTCCAGAATACGCAAGGAAAGGGAAAGCAGCATTGTCAAAAGAAAGTTTCTCACTGCAAGGAAAGCAAAAATGTCTTTAGACCATTTTCTAAAGAACAGGCTGTGCTACCATGCAACCCTCTCCTTGCCCTTAGTACATTTTTCAGGCAAATTTCTAGTTACAGCTCAGCTCACTGTAAGGTGAGGGTCAGCTTTCTACCCAATGCGGTAGGTGCTACTGGGCGATTCTGCTTTTCTATTGGCTTGCTTGTTCACCTTCCTCAACTTACACTTTGCTGACCCAGTTGCTATCCTGATATAGAGGCTTCCCAGTAAGTGGATGATTCACCTGTAAGATAAGAAATGAAGTTATAAAAAATAACTTTTCTGAACTTTTTCAGGCCAGTCACTAATGTGTTACTTCTAAATATTCATAGAAATATTACATTATATCTTCTTGAAAAAATATTTTTAAACAATCTCAAATTTCTTAGGTTATTCCTACTAGGTTTGCATGTCAAGACTTAAGGAAAAAAAAAAAATCACCTTTTTTTTTGGTGCGGGGGATCGAACTCAGGACCTTGTGCTTGCAAGGCAAGCACTCTAACCACTGAGCTAAATCACCAATCCCTAAAAATATCATTCTTAATTGACATTTTATAGGTAGCTTAACCATGACCTTAAAAGCCCTCTCTCCAACCTATGTGGGAAGCCTATCTTTTTTCTAACTTCTTCCATGTAGCATATTTTACAGTGCCAGCATAACCAGAGAACACCTTGTCTGAGGCCCAGTGGGGATCCCTAGATTCCCACAAGATTAAGGCCAAGGCTAGTACCTGACCTTTGTGTCTATTTCTACGTTAATCACTCCAACAGCCCCTTATCAAGACAAATATTCTTTTTCACATATTCTTTCCTTGTGCAAAACTATTGTCATTCAGGTGTTTGTCTTTATTCAACGGATATTTCATCTGCCTTACTCAATTCAAGTCAATTTTACCCTTCCTTAACACTCATGGGCACCTATATTGCTGCTTGGGCCTCCCTCGTGGCATTGTTACTATTCCTAAATAGACTGTGTGTTCTTTGATAGTGAGCCTTCATATGCCACCCCCTTGACATGACATGATTTAACAAGCTAGGGAATCAATGAGGCAAGACTATCACTTAATTTGGTTTTGTTTTTTGTTTTTTTTGGTGCTGGGGATCAAACTCAGGGCCTTGTGGTTGCAAGGCAAGCACTCTAACCACTGAGCTAAATCCCCAGCCCCCAGAGTATCACTTAACCAAGGCTGCTACAGAATTTATTCTAAATCCTCATTATTGATTATTGATCATGGTTTAATGATTTTTGTCTTATGTAAATTTGACAAAAATATTAAGTTACATATTTGTTATTAGGTATACACTCACCTCTTGCATTGTTTTTTCAATAAGTTTATACAACATTGGGCTGCCAGTAACCTTGAAGTTTGTAGTACCTGCAAATAAATTATTTTAACATTGCCTCATTTCCAGTCAAACAATTTTCACACTGATATTTTTACAACTGCAAGCACTAAGTGCAGGGTATGGTGGCGCACATCTGTAATCCCAGCACTTGGGAGGCTGAGGTAGGAGGAGCGCTGCAAGTTTGAGGCCAGCCTAAACTACACACTACACAGCAAGACCCTGTCTGACCAAAAAAAAAAAAAAAAAAAAAAAAAAAAAAAAAAAAAAAAAAAAAAAAAAAAAAAAGCAGCTAGGCCTAGTAAACAGGTAGACAGTAACCTAGATCTGTGGCCCTACACAAATAGCACATAAAGTAGACAAAAAAGTAATTTGGGAGTCAAGTTCTTTAGCAACCATGCAATTCTAACTTGACTCAATTGAAGCTCTAACTCCTTGAGTTTGCATATTTTAGTGTGATGTTTTTCAACTTTATTTTTGGATTAGTTTTAGGTTTATAACAAAATTAAAAGATTCAGTGATTTCCTATACACACACACACACCCCCACCCTGCCCCATACATTTCCTGTTACCAATACCTCGATTTCTTTTTTTAACCATTTGTCTCCCCCATCTTCCAGCCACAGTAATTTTGCTGTACTCAATAAATTCTGCTCCAGGATTGGGGATTTTAGCTCAGTGGTAACAGTGTTGGCCAAGCAAGCTCAAGGCCCTGTGTTTGAGCCCCAGTACCCCACCCCCCAACAAAAAATTCTGCTGCATGGGTCAAACAGTGAATAATGATTGGTCTCAGAAAGATTTCATTTATTACAACTCCTTCCTTTTTCTTCCCAATGCAGACATTTTACTATCCTCAGTTTAGCCATTTATTTAAATAACATTCAAATCTGTTTCAAGGCCAGGTGTGGTGATGCACACCTGTAATCCTAGGATTTGGGAGACTGAGGCAGATCACTGTGAGTTTGAGGCCAGCCTACGGTGGGCTACATAGTGAGACCCTGCCTCAGAAAACAAAACAAAAAAACAAACAAACAAAAAACCAAACATCTCAAAGTTTGCTACCCAATATTTCTATCAGTGCTGCACAATCTAGCAGGATATGAATTGTCCCTGAGTACCATGCTCTGTGCTTCCCTCTGGTCTTTTTACAGTCAAGATTAGTGGTTCTACAATTTAACGGTTTGTTGGGCATGTGCTCCAGTTTCTGACTCAAGAGATGCAGGCTGGGGCCTCAGATTTCCATTCCTAATAGTCCTGACACTATTGATTTGAGAGCACTGAGAACCACTGGTCTCAACAAGGCAATCTGTGCTGTTCTGTAACTTGGTGGATTATTTATGTCTAGTTACGGCCCATGTAAACTGCAAAAACGACAAGTCCTGCTTTAGAAAGCTTTCTTCTGCTGTTTCCTAAGTAGTTTACCTGAATTCACAAATAGCTAGTGAAGAGATACTTACCAAGAACTGCTTTATCCAAATTAATGTAAGTGACAGCCTTTAAATGTAAAGAAGTCAGGTATCCCTAGAAGAGAAGATATTAATTTACATATTAACCTAATTTAATATTATATATTCTGAGCTAGGTGTGGTAGCAAATGTGATCTTTGCATTATGGGAGGCCAGGCAGGAAGATCACAAGTCTGAGCCCAGACTAGGTAACTAGGCAAGACCTTTTCTCAAAATTTAAAAAGAGGCTAGGCTGGTGGTGCATGCCTGTAATACCAGCACTCAGGAGGCTGAGGCAGGAGGATCACTTGAGTTTAAGGCCAGCCTAGGCTACATAGTGAGACTTGGTCTCAAAAAACAAACTTTTTTTTAAAGGGAGGGTAGGAGGGGAGAAGATGGAGCTTCTTGCAAAGGCCCCAGGTTCAATCCTCAGTACTGCAAATAATAATACGATACTAATAATGTGTTTATTGATAGGCATTAATCACATATGGAAGCTGTCATTAGGATTTGTTTTGAAATCTGGATTCTATTGAGACTTTCTACACAGAGATCAATGGAATAATGAACCCTACAAGAGCGGTTTTTGGAGTATTGATTAAGCCAGTAGAGTTCAGCGACCCCTGGGTGTGGATGATGCAAATACCTCTAGCCATTCGGTGGCACCAACAGCTCCAAAGTCTCCAGCACTCCAGCTGACAAAGATGATGCTTCTGCGGGGTTTAAATCCACCTGAAACCATGAAACCAAACAAAAAAATCAGCTTTACCTTGGCAAAGGTTCCAGACAGGTAACTGACTTAAGATGAACCAGAAGCTTCTAATTCAAGATATGGGATAGATTTAAAAAATAGTTCTTTAAAAAAAAAAAAAAAAGTTCTTTTCTTTTTTGGGGGGGATGTTGGTGGTGCTGGGACTCAAACTTGGGGCTTGCTTAGCAAGCACTCTAGCACTTGAGCTAGATCCCCAACCCCAGTTCTTTTCCTTTTGAGACTCCAGGTAAAAGACCACTAAAGGAACGGGAATAAAATTTTAAACTAATCACAAAGATGAGGCTAGAACATTATCTGCATGTAAAGCCAAGTCCACGGAAGGGGCCAGCTCACTGGGAGGCACTCCTTTTTCTAATCCATTCTTTGGGTGCCTTAACCTCTGGACCAAGAGGAACTTGAAATTATAGTACAAGCATAATGTGTACCTTCTTGGAGAATACTTTGCTGGGGCGCCAAGTCACTTAAAACATGGGATTACTTTTATGAAATAAAATTAAAATTCACACATTTAAGTAAGAAGACACTTCAAGTAACATTTGCAACAGCTCCTTTTGGCACAAACTGTACTGCTGCCCCCCATCCCGCCCCTTTTTCCTGAGTGTGTATTTTCCTGCAAAGTCTAAGCACTGCAGTTTACCCTTCTTCCCAAATAATCAAGAATGTGATGAAGGTTTGCACGTGGCGGGAGGGTGTGGAAGACTGCAAGCTCTGTAAATGAAAAGGGCTGAAAGGAAGGACAAAATTCTAATAGTAGTTAGGTTTTGTCCCATAGTGCAGGTATACGCCTCTGCTCAGGTGCAGTTCATATTCAACCTGCCATTTCATTCTCAAGATCCCAAACTAAAAAAGAAGGCTCAAGAGAATATTTCCCAGTGTCTCAAAGAAATTCATGATCCCCACTGCCACGCAAATACTTCAAGGAGAATCATTTCAAAGTCAAAAAAGGCAGCTGAAGATGATGGCACACACCTGTAATCCCAGCACTTAGGAGGCTGAGGCAGGAGGATCGCCACAAATTCTAAGCCAACCTGAGCTACATAGTGAGTCCAAGGCCAGCCTGAACTGCATAGTGGGATCCTGTCTCAAAAGCAAAAGAAAACATAACAATGTCAAAAGGCAGCTAGCTATAGCCAGGCATGGTGGCACATGCCTGTAATCCCAGTACCAGGGAGGCTGAGGCAGGAGGATCACCATGAGTTTGAGGCCAGCCTGGGCTACATAGTGAGTCCAAGGCCAGCCTGAATTACACAGTGAGAACCTGTATCAAAAAACAAAAAAAGAAAACAACGCCAACAAAAAGGGAGCTACAAAAGATAATCCGCCCTCTGTTCAAGAATTCTAAGAGGGTTGGGGATTTAGCTCAGTGGTAGAGTGCCTGCCTAACAAACACAAGGCCCTGAGTTTGATGCCCAGCAGCACGCCTCCCCCCACAAAAAAAAGAATTATAAGAAATCAGGCAAAATGCAGCAAAGGATACGGCACTACAACTATGGATACGTAACACATAACATTCCAGGGTCTTCAGGTTTGTACTCTACCTTTCAAAACCATATCTGAAAATGTCTGGGCAAGTTTCAACAGAAGAGTGGTTCCCACGCTGGCTTTCGCAGCTCCAGGACCCCAGGAATCCCTCTGGGCACCTACTATAACATAGCGATCTAAAAACAACAACAACAACAACAACAACAACAAAAATTTATGAATCAGCTTTTGAACTGTTTTATAATACCAAACTCTAGAAAAGCAAGAAAATAGAAAAGTATTGTATATGTATTAAGGATGAAAGAGCCTAACTTCAGATCCGACTTAAAATTCCAGGGATTAAAAATCCACACGACAACCCTCCAGTTCAGTTCCTTTTCCAATCAGATCTGAACACTGGTCTTGGTGGTCGTAAAGGAGGAAAAGTAATGCTGAAACTAGACTCACACTCTTACAGTCTGGTATATCACATGTGGGATAGTTTCAAACAGGGTTAAAAAAAAATCCACATAACAATACTATTTTTTCCCTTATTAGTATTGCTACGTTTTCTATTTTACCAATTACATTTATCTGGTGACTATGTGTTTGGGCTCACTAATCGTTTAATAATTAAATTTAAGGCTGGGGATTTAGCTCAGTGGTTAGAGTGCTTGCCTTGCAACTTGCAAGGCCCTGAGTTTGATCCCCGCTTGGGTTGGGGGGGTGGGACGGACACTTTAGTAGGTACCCAGGGCTTTCTTTTCTAAATGATGTGACTATTTGATTGAATGAATGAACTGACTGATTGACTGACTGGTGCTGGGGATTTGATTGGATTTAAATAGTTCCAGGCCTCGGCAAACTTCCTGTGCACTCATTTATTTCACAAGTGGCTATGCCCGATGCCTGCTGTCATGCTATGGGGGCTGAACTGAGCAGCTGCAATAGACACTGTACAGCCCACAAAATGTTTGTCTGCCCCTTAAGAAAAATATTCTTATTTTGGTCATGTCAATAGCTAAACATAGATTTCCTAGTCATAATGGTTAGTTTTTAACCAATTTCCTGGGACCTTGTTATATCCTAATAAAGCTGATATTTAAATATTTCACTTTAGAACAGACAAGGTGGGGCTGGGGATTTAGTTCAGTGGTAGAGCGCTTGCCTAACAAGCGCAAGGTTCTGAGTTTGATCCACAGCACCCACCGAAGGAAAAAAAAAAACAGACAAGATTTAGTATTTCACAGGACTAACCCAGGCCAGCTAGAAAAGAATTAAGGGGATACACAAAACAAAGGCCTTACCCGGCTCTTCAACACCTTTAATGACCCCAAAGATGTTAAGAATTCGTATCTCTTTTAGCACATTGTTCACAGTAAGCTTCACATTCCTGTTCGGACTCGACTGCAGCCTACATGACGAGTCTGTTCCCCAGCTAGCAGGACACTCTCCTTCCATATTTCTATAGGTAGAAAACAGGCATCAGAGTTCTGAGTTAGTTACTTTTCTCAAATTTACAAAACCAGTCCCATTTTCTGTCTCCAGTGTGGTTCAGGTTAAAAGGGCACAAAGAGAAGATAAAATATTCACTCCCTGGTGGCCACTTTCATCTTGCACTAATCTACGGGCAGTTCTTTGAAAACCATGAGTTACTTTCTAGTTTAATCCAAAAAAGGCTCTTTCTATCTATCTGCATCTAATGTGTACCCTTTGGCTGGAGACAAAGTTTCAATTTAACACCCTCAAATTACCATAAGTGTTAAAATTATAGCCAAATGTTTTAAGCCTTGACCAAATCAAATGAAACTTATCATTCTTCCCTCATTATGAACCTTACCCTGCAAGACAGCTTTCAATTAAGAACTTACTCAAACAGCTTTTCTGCGCCCTGTCTGGAGATGGTTTGGACAGGTATATTAGGCAATCCAGACGACTGAGACGGTGGAAACTGGGTATGATTGAAAGAAGGGAATCCAGGTGTGTAAGGGTCGCCCGTTCCCAGATGAGCCTAGTAAAACAACAGAGTAATTAGCTCTGCTGGCACTTCCTTAACAAGTTCCCTAGACGACTCAGACTTGGTGTGAGGCCACAGCCTACCTAAAGTCTCAAAGTCTACATGGCTCTACGGGAGCTAAGGATTTAGCTCAAGAGGTAGTGTGCTTGCCTAGCAAGCACAAGACCCTGAGTTTGATCCCCAGCACTAAGAAAAAAAAAAGAAAGTCTACATGGCTCTACAACGAGACCCTCGCTTTTATGTAGGACATGCCGAATTCTCAATTCAAGGCGCTACTAGTGAAGTACTTTTTCAAAAATTAAAAAAAAATTTTTTTGGAAATAGTTCAGGTTGGCCTCGAACTTAACCATGTAGCACAAGCTTGCCTTGAACTCACAGCAGTCCTCTTGCCTCAGCCTCCTGAGTGCTGTGATTACAGGCATGTGCCACCATGCCAGGCTGATGAAGTACTTTTATCAAGAGGTATGTTTAGTAATTTTCAATTCAAGGTACTATTGATAAAGAATTACTAGCTCTAAGGTCTCAAAGTCAGCGTAATCAAATTCCTCTTGCTTCCTGCTGAAACTCCCCCAGAAGAGTAGTTCAGGAAGATACAGTTGTATTTCTACTAAGGTAGATGGAATCCAATAACAATTAGGAGAACTCAAGGAAGACTCACGTGACCAAAGACTGGAAGATCTGCCTTAACAATGGGAAATTTAGCCTGGTCCAGGTATATCAAGACACCAACTGCATTTAAGCTTTCAGCATTTGCAACCTACAGAAAAACACAGAAAGTTCAGAAAATGAAGATCTGATCATAGAAAATGAGACTAATACATACTGGACTTTATGCTAAAGGACCACACTACTACTCCAAATATTTTCACAGTATCTTTTTTTTTTTTTCGGTACTGGGGCTCAAACTTAGGGCCTTGTGCTTGCTAGGCAAGCACTCTAACCACTGAGCCAAATCCCCAGCCCTACTCCAAATATTTCCAACAGCTCACGCTTACAGAAAAAAATTTCCATAAACCTAACTTATTAATTAGAAGATTCTGGAAAATAAGAGAAATACTGAAAAGCCATCGAAGATAACCACCGTTGCTTGATATCTTCCAGTATCAACCACTGCATAAGTTTGGCTTTTTTTTTTTTTTAATACAACATACTTACAACTGAAATATTTGGAACTTAAGAAGAGAAATGAATTTAAAATAACCCATACTAGGGCTGGGGATTTAGCGCAGTGGTTAGAGTGCCTGCCACGCAACCACAAGGCCGAGTTCGATCCCCAGCACCAAAATAAAATAACCCATACTCACCTTTTCTGCAAAAGTGATTTTCCCTGCTCTAACAATCACTAAAGATCCATTCACAGAAGTGTTTAAATCCTCAAAATCCTTCTTAGTGCCAAAGTTAGCATGAATCAGTTTACCCTAAAACAAAGACAGTAGGTTTAGCAAGAATCATAGCAAACACTGTAGAATCTGAAACAGAAGTGATTTTACAAATCAAACCAACCAAGGAAGGAAACCAAGAGAGGAAAAAAAAAAGGGAGGGGGTGGCAAAGGCAAAAAGGTAAGAGTTCTAAAGTCAAAACTGGGTCAGGGTTATCAGGAGTGAAATCAAGATTTCTGGCCTCCTGTATGTATATCTATCTTTATGTCTTGCTGCCTTTAAAGGGTATTTTCTGGGGAAGAGAAAGTATAACAGGATTTGTTAAACACAGATACATGGATACATACACGGGCTCATCATAGAAGCACCAGTTACATAAGTTTTCCACACAGGAACCTCAGACACTTGAGGACATATGTAGAGTAGGAATAGATTCAACTGAAAGGTCTGATAATAAACTGTTCCACAAAAAATTTAAATGCCATACACTACAATAGAGTGTCTTGCATAAACTAATTCTTAGATGATTACATAAGCTGTCATCATGTTCCTAAACGCTATAGTGTTCCCAAGAGCAGCTATAAACTGACTCTAACAACCCAGTATGTGAATATAAGGCTTGCAGATGAAATAAGATCTTCAGTGTTCTGTAACAGAACAACCGATCCATCTCTAAACTTCTCGTTTGTATGTACTAGGCAAAGTGATGCAGGTAACAGAAAGGGAGATAATAACCATGAAATTTCATCTGTACTCCTTAGATATACCCCTAATGTGACTTTTAAACTGAAAATACCACCATTAGAAGTAATTAATAATAATAGTTGGGCATGATGGTTCATGACTGTAATTGTGGAACTTGGGAGGCTGAGGCAGGAGGACTGCCTGGGCTACACAGTGAGTTCAAGGTCGGCCTGAACTACTACATAGTGAGACCCTGTGTCAAAAATAATCATCATCATCATCATCATCATCATCTACTCCAGCCATTTTCTATTTATTAGGCCAAGTTAAAAAAAAACTCAAGTGGGGCTGGGGATTTAGCTCTGTGGTTAGAGCACTTGCCTTGGAATCACAAGGCCCCAAGTTCAATCCCCAGCACCAAAAAATAAAATGAAAAAAAAAAAAAAAACCTCAAGCATAAAAGAATCAAACTAAGACTAAACCCCAGCCAGTTTGTTGTTTGTTGGGGTGCTGGGGATTGAATCCAGGACCTCGTGGACTGTAGAAAAGCATTCAACTAGCAAGCTACATGCCCATCCAAGATGGATCTTTCCATCTGTCTCCTGAGGGACATTTGGAATATGCAGTCACTTAGCAAATACTGCCACATGTTGAGCACTCTCTGAAACTCTGGGACACGTCAGTGAATGAAACTAATCCTGGCGTTGACATTCTGGTGGAAATAAATGGACAGGTGATATCAGGTATAAGAAATACTATGAAGAAAATAGAAAATAAAGGCAGGATAAGGGGAAAGTGAATAAGTGCAAGTGTTTTTGGAAAAATAAGAAAACCCTCCGTAATAAGGTAATGCTGGAGAAGAGACTTGCACCAAGTGAGGGAGTAAATCACCTTGTGTTTAGGGGATGTTTGGCAAAGGGAAAAGCATGTTTTATTTTTTTACTTTTTTGGGGTTTTTTGGGACAGGCTTCCCCTATGTAGCCCAGGCTGGCCTGAACTCATGGCAATCCTCCTGCCTTGGTCTCCCAAGTGCTGAGATTATAGGTATGTGCTGACATGTCCAGCTAAATTTTAAAAGGGTCTTGACGTAGGAGCTTTTTTATGCTTGAGCTTTTTTCACTTGGGCAAAGAGAAAGCTAGTGATCTTATTGGTGAGTTTCAGCATGTGAGCAGTAAGGAGGTTAGAGTGAGCAAAGAGGCAAGCAAGAAGATTTTTTTTTCTTTTTTTGGTGCTGAGGATCAAACTCAGGGCCTTGTGCTTGCAATGCAAGCACTCTTACCACTGAGCTAAATCCCCGGCTCCAATCAATAAGATTATTTAGGTCTTGTAATTTATTTTGACTGAGGCACTGGAGAGTTGAGAACAAGAGTTATCTATCTCGTGGTCAGTTACATCTCAGAAGTGAATTTAGAGAACAGTAGAGAAAAAAAGAGGAACAGTTCAAAACTGGACTCTTGGATTGGATAAGCATCCAAGTCGGTCAACAGAGAAGGCAGAGTGTCGTGCGCTGTTTGCCTTACTTACTGTAACGGTGGCGGCCTTGCTGTATGCCACATAACCCTGGGGATTCTCCACTAGGTACACCATGTCCTTATTCATACTTGTCACAGTCACAGAGCTTGGAACAGTGCTTAAAAAAAAAAAAGATTAAATCAAAATGAAGCTAAGGCTGTCCTTGGACAAAATAATGAAATAGCTTTAGTATGTTTACCATGTGACCTGTGTTACTTGCTTTGAGGAAATTTTGCTCTAAGTCTTGTGCCTGATTCTTACTCTGAAAGTCTATCCTACATTATAAACATGAAATGACTAAGTTTACCATCTTCTAACATACCTGTTTTTGACCTGAATCTTAACATAGTGTTCATTCCGCCAGACTTTGCTGAGTTTATATTCACTAAACTGATTCTCAACAAAATACGCAAGATTTTCATCTTTTTCAGAGCCAGCCTCACGAGGGATATACGTATTTTGACTCAGCTGCCTGAAAGAAAAAAGTTTCAATTAAAGTACATATTTAAAATTGATGTTTAACCCAAGGATAAAAAAAAAACAAAAACCTGTTATCATCCCTCACAGTTAAGATAAATGAACGATGACCCAAAACTTTGGCATTGCCAGATAGAGAAAAACAGAATTATACCAATATCTTAAGTAATTTATTACTTCAAAGCTGTTTGAAACTCTTTATCCACCATAAAGCACTCCTCCAAGAGCCCCTCCTAATACACCACATCTGTGTAGGATGGCATTAGGGGAAATAAGCAGTTTCTGGGAGACTCTGTGAAGCCAAGTGGAAGTTAGTGATCCTGCTGGTGGAGACACAGGGGCATCCAGCTTCCAGCTTTACCTCTCTGAAGCATTCTGAATTCCCTGGACTAAAACTGCTCATTGTCTGATCTCCTCCTTTCTAAATAGACTTAGCAATATTACCGATTTGTATATATTTTTTTGTGGACTACCTACACTTTTACTTTTATCCATAATGACAGCTGTATAACATACATGGAAGTTAGTCATCATATTACAGTGATCCATGCATACCCGTGTTTACAGCAGCACAATTCAATAGCTAAATCTAGGACGAAAACCTAGTGTGGTAGCATTATGCCTATAATCCCAGGAATTGCCTATAATCTCAGTACTTGGAAGGCTAAGGC
This sequence comes from Hystrix cristata, assembly GCA_004026905.1. NCBI lineage: Eukaryota > Metazoa > Chordata > Mammalia > Rodentia > Hystricidae > Hystrix > Hystrix cristata. The sequence goes on from PVJO010004334.1 coordinate 78,942, forward strand.
AGGAGAATCACCACAAATTTGAAGCCAGCCTGGGTTACATAATGAGTTCAAATTCAGCTTGAACTACTGAGTGAGACCCTATCTCAAAAATAACTAAAAAAGCTAGGGATTTAGCTCAGTGGTTCGAGTGCTTGCCTCACAAGCATGAGGTCCTGAGTTCGATCCCCAGCACCATAAATAAATAAATAAATAAATAAATAAATAAATAAATAAATAAATAAAATCTTGGAAGCAGCCTTTGTGTCCATCAACAGATGAATGGGTAAAGAAAATGTGGTATTTACACACAATGGAGCACTACTCCACTATAAAGGATAAAGTTGAGTCATTTATAGGAAAAAAAAAATGTTCCTTGAGACCGTAATGTTAAGTGAAATAAATCAGATGCAAGTTTAAATATCCCACGGTATCTCTTACACGAGAAACACAAAGTATAAATAAAGAGAAAAATAAAGGATAGACTGGAAGTAGGGAGATCTTTTTCAAATGAGAAGGGAACAAGAGATAAAGGGAGTGGGAGGGAAAGAAGGACAAGAGATTTAAAAAAGAATCGAGGGGGAAAAATGGAAAGAGCTTTTTCAAATGGAAAGGGAAACAAGATGGAGGAAACAGGGAAGGACAGAAGGGGAAGGGCATGAAAAAGGATTAAGATGTTATGTATGTGTACTAACTCCCCATGATAAATATAATCATGTACTGTAAATGTGTACTAATGAAAAACACCACAAAAGTAAAAATACCAAGATTTCTAACTTAAAACCACTGAAATTATAGGAAATTATCAAAAGGCAAAAGATTAGGACTGGGGATTTAGATTTAGCTCAGTGGTTAGAGTGCTTGCCTTGCAAGCACAGGGCCCTGAGTTCAATCCCCAGCACCAAAAAAAAAAAAAGGGGGCAAAAGACTAATTTGTTCTTTACAGAGACGTGCCTAGGAAGATATTTAAAAACTAAGGAGACAGCTGAGGCATGGCGGTGCATATCTGTAATTAATCCCAGCACTTAGGAGGCTGAGCCAGGAGGACTGCCACAAATTCCGAGGGCAGCCTGAACTACATAGCGACACTGTCTCAAAAAACAAAAAATTAAAAATAAAAATAAAAAAAAATCTAAGGACAAAAATTTTCAGGCTTCTTAGATACAGATTAATAGGTGAGAGCCAGCAGAAATTAAGAATTTCAGAGCTATATAAAGCCAGGCACGGCTGGGGAATTTATAGCTCAGTGGTTAGAGTGCTTGCCTACCAATCCAAAGGCCCTGAATTCGATCCCCAGCACCAAACAAAACCAAACCAAAAAAAAAAAAAAAAAATAAAGCCAGGCAGTCAAGAAACAATCCAAAAGATGAAGAAAGTGCTGGATGTCTTTGTGGACAGCACAGCTGAACACGGGACTGTAAGAGGGTAAGATAAGATGGTGCAGAATAGAAGAAAGCCTGAGACTAAGCAGGAAGACACCAGAAACACATGACAAAGAGCAAGTAGATTTTCAGGAAACTTCCTAAATTTCCCACTGCCAGCAGTTTCCATTCTAACTGCCCTCCCACACCCTACCCTGGCTAGCCACGGGACTCCTCCCCTCCTCTAACCGTCTCTCCCATCTGTCTCTGCCATTTTGTCTCACTGCACCTGATAAGCAGTATCTTCTCAGACACTGAAGTTGGACTCATGAAGAGCTCAAGCTTACTTGACGGTGCTGGTGAACTCTGCAGCGCTGAGTTTCTCTGACAACATCCTTCTGAGGTCTTCCCAGTACAAACGAGAAGGCAGTTCAGGGATCACCTCCTCTTCCGGCTCCAGGCCTTCTGACCCCTTCGTCACCTCTGTGACTGCCGGCCTCTCACACTCAGCTTTTGGCTCCCCACGTTTACAGTAGCCCAGGTAGCCGATCATAAATCCTAAGATAAAAAGTTGTAAAGCTAAACTCATAGAATTCATTTATAATCTAGCTTCATAACAATTGTTAGTATCTTCGGCTAAGCCTTGAAAATACTGGTTTTAATTAAATTTTTAGTAGTCTGAAAGTAAATAACTACACCTCAGTTTTGTAGATTCTAAACCACATAATCTAATACATTATATAATGACTACGTTGCATAATAACTATCCTACAGATATCTGTTCAAAACACAAGTGGGTACTAGAAGCTTTCCTTGAAACCTCCAGCTGAGTTTCCATGCCTCAACTATCCCGTGTCGATTTCCAGTATAACATCTGTGCATTATACTGCAAGGACTCACATATCCCTCTTCTCCCAACAGATTAAACTCAATGGCAGAATCTTAGTCACCATCGTATTTTTCTTGCCTTGCACAGCAGCACTTAAAAAGTATACAGAATAAACAGCTGTGTTGAAATAATGGCCTTCCAAAGGTGAGTGCAAGAAACACCCACCAATCAAGAAAAAGACGCTGATGGCGATAGCCCCGTAGCAGATGCTTCCGGTACACCTTCTTGGTGTTTTGACGTTGGCTGTCATGTTGTCAGCACCTTCTTCCTCATCTGCAGCCAGTTTCATCTCCACATGACTGTTATCTCCATCTACATGCCGAGCCAGACTAAACCGGGTATATGACAATGGTTCTCCACCAAACTGGGATTTTTGAAAAAGAGAGAAAGCATCATGAAGGAGATGAAGGGAATTAGGAGTGTTTACAACAAGTCTGATCACATACTATGCTTGTTAGTGGACCACTGCTATGACCTGATTACATTCTTAAAGGAAACAAAGATCCCCTTTCAAAACAGCACTGTTAGCCAGGCATGTGGCACATGCCTGTAATCCCAGCACTCGGGAGGCGGAGGCAGAGGATTGCCAAGAGTTCAAGAACAGCCTGGGCTACATAGTAAGTTCGTGGCCAGCCTGAATTACAGAGCGAGACTCTGTTTCAGAAGAAAAAAATGTAAAAACAAGCAAACAAACAAAACCCCCACAGCAGCATTCCTGCACCCACTGTAGTCGATGGTGGATGAAGGCTGCATTACACACTGGTCTTCATCACATGCATCCCTTTCATTCCATGTTTGTTTTGGTATGTTTCCTAATTAAAATACACATATGCAACCACCACTCCTACCCCCACCCCACCCCCAACTCATATTTTTTAAAGGAGACACAAGACAGGGTCTTACTATGTTGCACAGGCCACAGTGCCCAGCTCCTACCAAACATTTTGAATTGCCCTTTCTTAGCTCACCTTACCTACTTTGCTATCCCTCAATATACCCAAACCACACCAAAAGTTCTTACAATATTTTCCAGAATTAACTTTAACCCAAACCGAATATACCCTCCTTCTGTGGAACCCCTTACACCTCGAGATGACCACTTCAAGGGTACAAGAATGCCTGGTGACAGTTTTAGAGTATTATTTCACACTTGGAGGTAAAAGCCATGCTTGTGTACCCCACATTCTTGCAGACACAGATGTATAATTGAAAAATATCTTACCAAGTTCGAGAACGTTGCTCTGGCTTGATTCATCATTCTCAGTTGCCACACAGAAGAACCTAATTATGGAATAGAAAATTAATACAATAAGGTAGATGCCAGACTTTTCATTACCAGGCTACATTAATTATGTCAAATTTTCTTGTAAATACATTATCATTTTTCTAGAAAAGATCTTTAACCAAAATATTTAATTTACCTGACAACTAAATTTAGTGTGACAGGTGATTGGATCCTGCAGTAAGATGGGACAGTGGTGGGGACAGCTAAGAAGGATTTTACTGGGACAAATATGAAATCTGAATATGACTATATACTTAATAACACTAATATAGCAATGCTGGATTTGGGGAGTACGAGAATGGTGTTATATTTTTGTTCTTATGTACCCAGCCCTAGGCTGCCCCTGGGCAGTGCTCCAGGCAAGTGTGTGCTGGCTGGGGACTTGAGTATGGCTGACCCTCAGCAAGTTCCCTGGATGAGAGATAAAAGACATGCCAAGATTTTTCCAGGACTAGAGAGGGTGCAGTGGTGGTAGTTCTACCTCAAACTCTGAACTGCCAAAGGCTACTTATTTTTTCCACTACTGGGAACTGAATCTAAGTATACTCTACCACTGAGCTACAACTCCAGCCCTTTTTATTCATTTATTTTTGAGACAGAGTCTGTGTAGTTCAGACTGACCTTGAATTCACTTGTGTACCCCCCCACTGACCTCCTCATGACCATCCTCCTTCCTCAGTCTACTGGGATTACAGGCATCTTCCTCCATGCCCAGTTTGAACTAAATTACTTAACACTGCTAAACTGCCCAGGCTGGTCTTGGATTTGCCATCCTCCTGCTTAAGCCTCCCAAGTAGCTAGGATTACAACCATGCACATCCCACTTCAGCTCAGAGTCATTTTTCACTCAGGCGTAGATGTCACAAAAACAGAAAGGGAGATGGGGGAAGCTTGGCAAATTTAACAGTTGATAATCTAGTTAAAGGGTCATAGATACAGTCACTGTACCATTATTTCAATTTTTCCTTCAGGCTTGAATTTTTGAGAATTAAACAAGGGGGTGGAGCTAGTTAGAATGTCAGCCCTGCTGAGTAGATTTAAGTAATCGAATTTAGTAGCCAAAGAAAAGAGACAAATACAAAATGACAACAGACTACCACCTGAGGAAAAAAACAAAAGCAAAACAAAGTCAAGACTGGTCATGCTACAAAGACCACAAAGGGTCCCTAGTGGACAACACGAAAACCCTAATTCTTCTGAGTAATGGCTGCTACAAACCATTCGATAGATCTGACACAAAAAAGGATGAAAAACCACGTGGCTCATGCTATTTTACAGATCAAGAGGTCAGTATCTGAAAGGCTGACTGATATACTAAAAATGACATACTGATATACAAGGCTGAAACTGATATACTAAAAATGAAGTTCAATGGGTTACTGGCTTAGAGAAATTGCATTATCTCCAGAAATTTTAAGAAATGAACCACAATACAAAAAAAAAAAAATGCACCTTGGGTTGGGGATTTCGCTCAAGTGGCAGAATGCTTGCCTAACAAGTTCAAGATCCTGTGTTCAATCCCCAGCACTCTCAAAAAAAAAGAAATGCACCTTAACTTTTTTCAAAGCAAAAAAGACTTCCAGAATCAACTTCCACTCTAACCATGTGTTTACTTAAAGCCTTAATTGAATCTGATTAATTTGGCTTGAGTGCACCTAAGCGCTTGAAATGTTATGTTATGTTGAGATTTATAAAATGTGTATTTATAGCATACTATCTACTTTAAGGCTTTTCCTATACATTAGTAAAACTTGTGGCACAATGGACAATCAAATGGCACAAAGCATGCTGACTGTAAAACAAAGAACATTATAAAAATTACCAAAAATTTTTAAATCCAAGCTTTTTTTGTGTGTGTGTGGTGCCAGGGATCGAACTCAGGCCCTTGTGCTTGCAAGGCTAAAGCCTTGCAAGCACACCACTGAGCTAAATCCCCAACCCTTAAATCCAAGCTTTAAACCAGATGCGATAAACTGTGTGTGGTGGCACACACTGGTGAGCCCACCCCTTGGAAGTATTATAGACAGCTAAGTAAGGTAGAACTATTACAGGCAGTCAGACAGGGCTGGGCCCTCAATGGAGTCAATACACAGAGGAGAAACAGCTACAACTATGGCTGGAGGTACCATCCATTGAAGGTCAGGACTCAAAATAAGGCTGAGGGATAAACAATGAACTGAAAATTACACTCATCAGATCTGAGAAAGTCTAGGTCACCCAGGTGAGCAACCGAAGACCTCCAAATCCACCTCATCCTGGAATGTCTTTATTCTTTCCATGTTCATTTGCTATGTGACCTTTTTCTCCATTGGATCAATATTACCTAAACAACTACACTTGTAATATTTCTGGTTAATCATCATTTTGACACACACACATTGTACCTGCCTCGAGATTGTGCTCTATAAAACTTCCCCTGAAAAGTGAGCCCTTTGGCAACCCACTTGGGTCCCCTCCTGTCTCTCAGGAACTCTCTTTCTCTCTCTCAACAAATTTCCTACTCTTAACCTCCGTCGTTCCTTAGAATTCATTCTTCGACTTCAGGGAACACGAACTCAGCATAACTGACATCTAGCAGGTTGGGAGTTATATTTTTTCCCCTATATCAGAAGGCTGAGGCAGGAGGATCGCCTGAAGTTCAAGGCTAGTCTGGGATACATAGCAAGCCCAGGGCCAGTCTGAAGTATATACCAAGACCCTGTCTCAAAAAAACAAAACAAAACAAAATAAAAAGTCAGGCATGGTGGTACATGCCTGTAAGTCCAACACTCAGGGGGCTGAGGCAGAAGGATTGCCATGAATTGGAGGCCAGCCTGGACTACATAGTGAGACTCTGTCCAAAAAAACCCAAAAAACAGGGTTGGGGATTTAGCTCAAGTGGTAGACTGCTTGCCTTGCAATTCCAAGGCCCTGAGTTTGATCCCCAGCACCAAAAAAAAATCCCAAAACCAAAAAACAACAATAAAAAAGAAACCATACACAGAAAACGACATAGGCAATAGATCATATTCTCAGAAACACAATCTCTCATTCCTTCTGGTACAAAAAGTTTATCATCACCATAGCACCACACTGTTAAAACCCAATCACTAGGACCAGAACAAAAATGCCCCGCCCTAAACCTATTTTAAATAGCCTTTTCTAGAGGAAAAAAAAAAAACAAAAAAAATCCAAAAAACCTTACAAGTTTAACGCTTGTCCATACCAGACATTCCTCAGGATTTCCAGTTTTAAATAAGTTTATTTTGTAGTACTGGAAAAATCAAACCTAGGGCCTCACCCATGCAAGGCAAGTGCTATACATACAATTGAGCTACACTCCTAGTCCTTAAACTAATTTTAAAATTAAAGTGATAACACATTTAAATAAATTATCTAAATAATTTAAACAAATGCTAAGAGTGATTTCTGAGTTCGATCCCCAGCACTAAAAAAAAAAAAAAGAGTGATTTCAGGGGTTGGAGATTTAGTTCAGTGGTAAAAACCAAAAGCAAAACACAGCCCCATGTTTTGAACGTGAAGTGAAGAAGGACCTGAAATGTCAGACTGTGAGTGGAAGATAAGCAGGTGAAGACACTAGATGGCCCCAAACTTCTTCAAACTGGGTTGTAGCTAAAATGCTCTACCTCAAGGTCCTGACTTAAGTCTCTAGTCCTACAGAACAAATTCAATCATCTAATTCCTACTTCCTTGAAATACAGCATTGAATTCTATTTAATTTTTTAAAAGATAGTGTAATTGTCTTGACATCTTAAACTACTTTGTGGAGGCTCAAAACCAAGGATCTGTAAACAGAGAGCCGGAGGGTGGGACTGGGGTCAGACACACTTGGACCTGTGGATAACACACCCAAAGCAGCCACTCCTTTTTTATGAAATAAGCACAAGCCACCTATTCGCACTGACAAGCCCACTTCAATTTAGGAAACAGGCAACTCTTTCAAGTCCTTGGAACTCATGTAAGGAAGTTCCTCTACCTGCTTTTTTTTGCCCTCCCCTACCTGCTTTTGAGGGTTTATTCTAGAGACCCTTGTTGCCTAATAAACTCACTGAGAACCCACAGACTTGCATATATTTGGTATGATTCAACAAAATAGTGTCAAGGTCTTTCTTAGCTTTAAGAGCTAACTTTATCGGTCTGAAATACAAGGGCAGTGGAGGAAATTGAAGAAAACAAGCAGAATCCTTATTTCCTTTCAGCTTTACTGAAGAGACTGCCCAACCTAAAAGACAGAACCACTGAAGGGGGCTGGAGATGTGGCTCAGTGCTAGTGTTTGCCCAGCATTCACAAGGCCCTGGGTTTGATCCCCAGCACCAAAAAAAAAAAAAAAAAAAAAAAAAAAAAAAAAAAAAAAAAAAAAGAAAAAAGAACCACTTGAAGCCACTGCCATCTACTTGTATAGCGCTCAAGCAGGAGAGCAGGAAGAAGGCATCAACCCAGAAGAGTTCCAAAAGGTCACAGAGGATCATTTGTAATTAGCTTTCATTGTTCTTGGATTTAGGTTTAACTGACAACCTTGCTCCACCATAAACACACATTATCAGAGGCAAGTAACTGCCTCGCCTTACTTAGGGTGGGGTGAGCCAAACTGACCTCTAGCCAACAATCAACACAAATTGGTTCACAGCCACCACACCTTGACACTAGAAGAGCCCAAAGCAAAAAGGATGCTATGCTACACATACAGGGTCGATCAAAAAATATGGTATGTCGTGCTCACTTCGGCAGCACAAATACCAAAAGGTGTGGTATGTTCTTAAATTTTTAAAATTACAAAAATTTTTTTAAATTACAGTAAAAGACACATTGCTGCTAATCTCCCCCAAAATACCTCCCTCCCTTTGAACACATCCCATCATTTCTGCCACTTTGAGTCACTTCTGTCTTCTCTAGAGTGTATTTTACAAGGTGTGATAAAAAATACAGTGAATGCTGCTGCCAAGTGCCCTTCAGTCATAGCGCAGGCTGTTAAAAACATCAGTGTTCTCAACCACCTTAATCACAGGAACTGCCACCTTGTGACTTCTAGCTCTTCCTCAAAGTCAAAATGACCAGGAAAGGTCAATGTTTTGAATTGATTCAGTAGATCAAAGCAGCCAAGACAGCACACATAAAGACACTCACAAGAAGACTTCCAGAACTCTTCAAAAAGTGACAAAACTGATGAAATAAGTGTGCCAGAAGTGAGGGGGGAATATTTTTAGGGGGATAAAAGGGGAATGCCATTTACTTATTTTTATTGTTTTGGGGTTTTTGCTTTGTTTTGTTTTTTGAGACAGGGTCTCACCCCCAATGTCCTTCATTGAAGTAAACTTTTTTTTGAGAAAAATTTTAGCCAGCCGTGGTGGTACACACCTATAATACCAGCACTCAGGAGGCAGAGGCAGGGGGATCGCCACAAATTCGAGGGCCAGCCTGGGCTACACAGTGAGTCCAAAGCCAGCCTGGACTACGTAGTGAGACCCTGTCTCAAAAAAATTAAAAAAGGAGGTTTGGGGATTTAGCTCAGTGGTAGAGCCCTTGCCTAGCAAGGGCAAGGCCCTGAGTTCAATCCCCAGCACCCCCCAATTTTTTTAAACATTCAACGCATTTTTAAAATTTCACTGATAAGCCTTTGAAAAACATTTTCTATCAGTGGTAAAACAGAAAACATAAAATAACAAAAACCCCAGCAGGGATCACAAGTATTTAGAAAACCTGAACTTTATCTTCACAGTAATGTCTAGAAATTAGCTTAAATGTCTTTGTCAGTAAGGTCAAATTTCCCAGAGACAATTGAATTAGAATCTAGTATTTCAAATTAACATCTAAGCCTAGAATACAGGTATCAAGTAGCCAAATACTTCTGTAACAGGACAACTATTTCCTACTTTAATCCTCTCACCAAAAAAAAAAAAACAAAAAAAAACACCACGAAAAAAGAGAAAGAATGGGGGGCAAATAAATAGCAATCCAGTCCTCTGGGTAACCGATGTACTCCAAAGTCACTACAAGCAGTGAGCAGGGACAAAGTGTTAACTGAGAACTGTCACCAAATATTCTCTTATCCACACTCTCCACTATCACTTTAGGGCGCTGTCCAACAAACAGCAAACGCAAAGGGCTTCTACAGCCCTCTGATCGTCCTGCTATTCCCAAAGAGCCTTTACAAGGAAGTCTGGTTCCCGAGGTCGCCCATCTTGCAACAAGGACTGCTCGCGATATTCTTACGGTGAACACCTGCGGCGCTAGCGCGGGATTCTGCCCTGGAAAAACTGACAATCACCCACAAGGCCAAGAGGCAGAGCGCGCAAGAAAAGATCAGGTGGCGCCGGGCTTCCAATGTACGCCGCAGCTGCCATCTAACTGCCCGTGACACGCTGTGGGTCGCCAAATCGGAGGCAGCTTTGTTCCTCTTCACAGTTGAGACCCGAGCCCTCGGGGCCGGGAGGGGGCGACGTGTTCCCAGGCCAAGGTCACCCCCGATCCCCCGCAGCTGCTGCCCCGGCGACTTCCTGGGGCAGCACGTGCTCGCGGCTAGGCGGCCCGCGCTGCAGCAGCTTGGCCGCCCCACGCTCCAGGACCCGGCTGGAGCCGGTCGGGGCTGCACCTCCCGAGGGAGAAAGAGGATCTCGGGGGCCCGGCGCCGAGGCGGGATGGAGGGGCGCAGGGCGACAGCCTGGACCCTCCACCTCGCCCGCGGCCCTAACACGGGAGCCACTCGCCGCTCGGCAAAGGAGCGGGCGCGGACAGCAGCAAATGCAGAGACGCCCGCGTCCCACAGCGGTCCCACCCCGCGCGCCTCGCCCCCAGGCCCTGCAGTTGCCCGCCCGCCCCGCTCGGCCTGTGGCTGCTGGATAGCACCGGGCTGCCCGACCGGGGGACCGCTCGGACGCGCCCCTCAGGCTGCGAATAGAGAACACGAGGCACGGGCAGGTCTTCCCAGTGGCGCATCACTCACACGGGCCCCTCCTAAGTCTCTCGGATCTTTCCCGCTCGCGACGCCCTCTGAGGCGATGACCGCCCCCAACACGCTGCTTATAGTCCGGCCCCACCCCCCTGACCTCCCCAGGGGCTGATGTCACTTCCGGCCTCACGTACCACCTAAAGGAGGTGGTCTGAGGAAAACGCCCCGGGCGAGTTGCGCGCGCATCCGGCAGAGGGCGGTGCGGGGCCTCGAGGAAAAGGCGCCAAGGCGGCAGGTGCGCCGGAAAGCCACGCGATTGGCTGAACGGCCTCCGCCTCGGTGCCCCTCCCCGGCGGTGCAGCAGGACGCAGCCCGGGTCGTCCCTGGGCTTCACCTTCACGCTTCACCTTGACGGATCTGCGGGCCTGCAGTGCAAGGTCAAACGTGTTAGCGACGGCTCCCAAACGTTGGCCGCTTGCAGTGCAGTAGTTCCTCTTAAAGTGTCTGTCACGGGTGGGATATTAAGTAACCACGAAAGCCACATTGTGAATATATATTTTGCAGCCTCAGAAATATGTGAGCAAGGGCTAGGAATTTAGTTTAGTGGTTAGGGCGCTTGCCTACCAAGCTCAAGGCTCTGATTTCGATCCCTGGCACCGAAAAAGAAAAAAAAAAAAATGTGAGCAAGAACGGAAAGGAATTAAAAGCAAAATGCAGATCTCTATTCAACATGTATACAAACAAGGCCAACCTGAACTATATAAAGAATCCCTGTCCCAGAAACCAACAAACCAACCAAGGCAAACAAAAAAAGGTGTGTGGAAGCAGGCTGGAATAAAACTGCCAAAAGGGTAATGTTTAATGAGTGAGAATAGAAGGAAAAGTAGAAACAAATGATCTGTTCAGTGATAGGATTGTAGATTAACTCTCAAATCCTTCACCACTATTGTTAGTATGGGATTGCTCTGGTGCACAATAAATAAATAAAACACGCCTGTAATCCAAACCCTGAGGGAAGCAGTGGATGGAGGATCGGAAGTTCACATTCAGCTTTAGACTATATCGTCTCCAAATTAAATTAATAAATAAAAGCTAGGCGAGTGGCGCACACCTGTTATTCCAGCACTCCAGAGGCTGACACAGGAGGATCGCCGCGAGTCAAGGCCAGCCTGAGCTACATAGCTAGACTCTGTCTCAGAAGAAAAAAATAAATAAAAAGGACTGGAGATGTAGCTCAATGAGAAGGGCCTGTTTAATTCCGAATTTTTTTTTAAAATAAAAATTTGAGGGGTTGGGGGTTTAGCTCAGTGGTAGAGCACTTACCTAGTAGGTGCAAGGCCCTGAGTTCGACCCAGCACCCAAAAAAGAAAAGAAAAGGAAAAAAAAGTGTCCAAAAATATGATTCTTGTTACTTTTTTATGAAAAAACAAAAAATTCATCACAAAATAATGAGACAAAAAAAGGGGAAAACAATAGTTAATACTTCTAAAACTCCTTGCAAGCTTTCAGACACACCCCCCATCTGTAATTTATAGATCACTAAAAGAGATGAATTTACAAACAACCACAATGTGAGAGGGACCAGGAGCAGAAAAGGGTTGCAAATAAAACGCTTTCCCTGACTCAGAACAGTGCTTTAAAATGCACACCTACGGGATTGAGGATTTAGCTCAGTGGTAGAGGGCTTGCCTAGCAAGCATAAGGCCCTGTGTTTGGTTTCCCAGCACCCAAAACAATTAAAAAAAATTTTTTTAAATGCACATCGATTTCTCAGGCTCCAGCTTTCGTCTGATTGCACAGGGAAATTCACTCAGCACTTCGAATCTGCCCATTGCCCTTCCCTCTGCACTCCTCGCCTGGTATAAAACCTCTCTCTGCCTGTATTTCAAAATCTCACCAACCAGGACCTTTGCTGTACCTGATAGAGGACAGCCAGGGAGGAAGCCTAGAGGGGTCACCTTGGGATTCAAACAACAGCCCGAGTGCCTTCGAAAAAGAAACAACAAATGCTAGTATTTCCTAGTGAAAATCTTATACCCTCTTGGGGAAAGTGACAGGAAAATGAAAAGAGGTCAGGACTATTTATATGAAATTTCAAATAAAAATTTTATATCCACTAAAGTGAAACAGTAAAGATGCTAAAGAGGGTATCAATTATATTTCTTTTCATGATTTTATTAGTGGTCACAGGCAGCGTGCAATTAAACCCTTTCCCTTACTCTTTCTCCCCACATGCTTTGCAAAAATCTCCCTCCTCTGTGATTTCCAGTCAGTGAGTATCAATTTAGATCCCTTTGTTATAAAACCTAATGTCCTGAGAGACTGTTTTTCTTTGCCCTCTGCTTCAGTCATTCAAATATTTGACTTTTATGTGATTGTCATTGTTGTTAGTGTCACCTTTATTACAGAGCATTATCTGCCATTTCTGGGAACCCAGTAACTTGGATGCTTGCAATGAAGTAAGATTGGGTCTATCCAGGCCGTTTTTTTTTGGAGACAGAGTTGCTATGTAGTTCAGGCTAGTCTTGAACTGGTGGTGAACTTCCTGCCTCAGATTCCTCAGTGCTGGGATTATAGGCATGTGCCACCATGCTCAGGCAGGATGGTGACATGGAGATGTCTGTCCCAGGACTGGGCTAGGATCTGGGTTCGTGGAGAAGAAAAATGTCTCTGTAGGAACAGCTCCACTCGCTGAAGCCTCTGGCATGAGACTCAGTCTGGAGTGTGTGTTAAAAATCTTCCTCTGAGTAATCCCAGCAATCAGGAGGCTGAGGAAGGAGGATCTCCGTGAGTTTCAGTTCAGCCTGGACTAGCAAGACCCTGTCTCAAAAAAGAGAAAAGAAAAAAGTTCTGGTGTGCTATGGCATGGTAGGGTGACCAGATAACAGTATATATATAAATATATATATATATATTTTTTTTTTTTTTCCGGTGCTGGGGATCAAACTTGGGTCCTTGTGCTTGCAAGGCAAGCACTTTAACCACTGAGCTAAATCCCCAGCCCAACAGTATATATTTTTAAAAGTTAAAAGACAAAGTTTTTACTATTTTGAACCTTTGTAACCTAAAAACATGATAAACGCTTGAGAAGACGGGTATGTGTAGGTTGATTTTGCTTTATACAAGGTATGCATGTATCAAAACATCACACAGTGCTCCATGATACACACAAGTTTTATGTGTTTATAAAACACTTAAAATAATTTTTTTGTTTGTTTGCTTTTTTGAGACACAGTCTCACTATGTAGTCCAGGCTGGTCTCAAACTTGGAATGATCTTCCTGCCTCAGCTTCCTGAGTGTTGGGATGACACAAAATAAATTTAGCCTTTGCAAATGCCACTGTCCCCACTGTCGTCATTCACTGCCAACCACGGTCAACCCCACCATGCTCTTCCACACCACCTTGGGTGGTGAGCCCTTGGGCCGTGTCCCCTTTGAGCTGTTTGCAGACAGCATTCCAAAGGCAGCAGAAAACTTCTGTGCTCTGAGCACTGGATTTGGTTGTAGGGTTCCTGCTTTCACAGAATTATTCAGGATTTATGTGCCAGGGTGGTGACTTCACAAGCCACGATGGCACTGGTGGCGGGTCCCTCTATGAGGAGAAATTTGACAACGAGAAAGTCATCCCGAAGCACACGGGTCTTGTCCACGGTGAAGGGCAGGCCAAACAGGAAGGGCTCCTAGGTTTTCATCTGCACTGCCCAGACCGAGTGGTTGGATGACAAGCACATGGTCTTCAGGAAGGGGAAAGATGGCGTGAACATCACAGAAGCCGCAGAGCGCGTCGGGTCCAGGAATGATAAGACCGGCAAGCAGCTCACCATCCGACTGTGGGCAGCTCTAATCCATTTGACTTGCGTGTATGGCAACTACCAGATCATTCCTCTGTAGCCTGAGAGAGCACCTGCCACCCCACCTGCTTGCAACATGGCATAATCTCTGTGGTCTCACTGCTGTCCTTTGGCTTCCACAACTTCCTTGCTCCCCTCCAACTCTAGCTGGCTTGCAGAGTTAAGCTTATAGTTACGAATAAAAAGTAAACAATGGTTGTCTGTTTAAAAAATAAATAGGGGCCGGGGATTAGCTCAGTAGTTAGAGTGCTTGCCTTGCAAGCACAAGGCCCTGAGTTCAATCCCCGGCACCACAAAAAAAAAAAAAATAAATAAAAAATAAATAAGTAAATAAATTTAAAGCCAGGTCTGATGGTGAATGCCTGTAATCTGAACTAGTGGGGAGTCTGAGGCTGGAGGATCTCTCGAACTCAGGAGTTCAAGCCTAGCCTGGCAACATGGTGAGAACCTGCCTGAAAAAAAAAAGTTAAGAATAAATTTAAATTTGAAGAAAATCAAGGATGCAAATGTTAAATACAAGTAAAAATGAAAGCAAGCAAAAGTCTGTGACAGCCAAATGCCTGGACTGAAGAGACAGCTAAGATTTGAGCGTGCTCACCAAGGCACTTTTGCAGTTCTAGTTCATCTTTATGCTTATCTGCTTTTTAAATGCAAAATACAACTGAATGAAAATACGTTCTCCTCTTCCGTCCCTGGTACAAGAGGGAAACCCCCACTTGCCCCCTGAGAGCAAAGTCAAAATACACACCTGTAACTCTAGATACCTGAGAGGCTGAGACAGGAGGATCACAAGTTTGAGGCCAGTCTGAGCAATTTAGCAAAACCCCAATTCAAAATAAAAGGTGAAGAAGGGTCATGGATGCAGCTCAGTGGTGGAGTGTTTGCCTAGCATCAGGAGGCCCTGAGTTCAATCCCCAATATCGCAAAAACAAACAAATAAACAAAACCCCAACATATCTCACCCTGATAGCTCAGGAACTGAGAAAGAAAAGAGTCGGACCAGCGAAGGCTGTAGAAATCCAAATGTGCAATGTGACAGCAAGTGGAGGGGAGAGATGTTTAGTTTTTAGACAAAAGCACTTAGTGTTTTGCCTAACATTTAACAACATTAATCTGATTATCTTGTGTAGGCTTTCTTGTATTTTAAATTTTTTTTGTTTTGTTTTTAGAGATAGGGTCTCCCTATCTTGTTCAAGCTGGCCTCAAACTCACAGTGATCTTCCTGCCTCAGCCTTCCGAGTCCTGAAATCACGGGCATGTACCACCTCACCTGACCTAGAATTTTCTATTCTATTTCACTGTAAAAATGCTGATTTCAGTCCCTTCGATTAATTTCCCGGTGTGCCCTGGGACCTGCATTTGAAAATCAGGAGAGAGAGACCTGGGTGGTCTTCTCCCTCAGCCTGCACACCTTCCTTCCTAGTAAGCAGAATAAATCACATGCTCAGAGTTAAATTTCAACTGCCAAGGTTTCTCCCTGTTCCTTTGCCCACGATTTCAACTTTCTACCACCCTACGCATAAGTAAATATTGACAGAGGTTTTATGAGTTGGGAAACATAGATAAATGCAATCTTTTCCAATGCTTTCAAGTAGTGACACACACTTTGGCCAGGGGCAGCAGAACTCTACCCGCCACACAGCAGGTCTGCGCGGCAACCCACACCCGCTCTCAGGCCTGGGTGAGCGCCTACGTGACATGCGGAGTATGGCACATTTTCCTTGGAATCCTAAGCCTAGTGCCATCCCTTTGGGGCTGGCATCATAAATCTCAAATGTGGCATGACTGGTAGGTTGTCAATGTGTAGCTATGGGGCTGGTACGGTTTTCCATTTTATTTTGCATTTCTTTCTTTCTTCTTTTTCCTTAAACATGTACTTGGAAATCTTTAGTTTCCAGTCTTTATACTGCTGACTAAATGATTTTCTGTCTCTCCAATGCTAAAAGAAAGTTCACAGAGGAAGAAAGAGGTGCGCCAGAAGTAGGGTGCAGGCTGATTCGGAGGTGTCCACCCCTACTTGATAGCAGGTGGCAAAGATCGCGGAGGGCAGGGAAAGGACAGTAACTCATTACAAGATGTTTATGCCACCTGGAGTGATACGAGGAGTCAGGGGCCGGGTTTCTATGTAGTCCCACTGGGCGAAGTAGAACTGGATCCACACTAGAATTTCAGATTGGGGTTGAACGTTAATTCATGCACTATTCCTGGCCTATACAGCAGGCTCAACAAATGTATGATGAATGAATTCAACAAAAATCTCTCTACTTGAACCCATCACGTGGTTCTTTAGTTTCTCCTTTGCCTTTCCAAGGAGAGTAAATCTGTAATTTCCCAAACCAGAAAGACTTGAACAGCCTGCAATCCCGGCAGCTGGGAGGCCAAGCCCAGGCTGGGTAACGGGGGCTTAGTGAGTGCCTCTCTCAGATCGAAAATAAACAGGGCTGGGGATGTAGTGAAGGCCCTGGGTTCTATCCCCAGTGCCATAAAAGAGAGGGAGAGGAAATGAAAAGGAAGGAGGAAGGGAGGGAGGGAAGGAGAGAGGGAGGGGAGAGGTCCAGGGACTGAGTGGGATAATTTGAGAAGCTCCAGTACCTGGAGAATCCATTTATTTTTCACTTCATATTTAACATCATTTTAAAATTTGGATTCCTAGTCATGTTGCGGGGGAAACCCGGATAAGTCCATGAATCTGACTTTAGCCCAAGTGCTGACGCTCCCCAAATCCAGGTGCATGTTTAATTTGCAGTGCTTGTTCCTATTGTCCCAGCACAATAGCTGATTTCTTCACCTCTCAGAACATATCCCTGCCTTTGATAAGGAGTGCTGTTGAATTAGAAGAGTTATATTCACTTTGATTCCAAAACGTCAAGCAGTCAGTTGGACTTTCCTTATTTTCTTCTTCCTTCTTTCCACAACTGACCTTGCAGCTCTGGCTCATTATCTGAGTTTCCTTCCTCTGTGGTTGAAGTCTGGTGTCTTAGTGATACAGTACTTGCAATGAGCCCTGTGCCCCACAGCTAAGTACTGCCTACTGAGGACTTCCTTTTAAAAAAACAAGTCAGGGGTTGGGGATTTAGCTCAAGTGGTACAGCGCTTGCCTAGCAAGCACGAGGCCCCGAGTTCGAGCCACAGCACCGCCGCCCCCCCGCAAAAATAAAAAAGACAAGCCAGGCATGGTGGCGTACACCTGTAGTCCCAGCACTCAGGAGGCTGAGGCAGGAGGATCGCTATGAGTTTGAGGCCAGCCTGGGGCTACATAGTGAGTTTAAGGCCAGCCTGAGCCACACAGAAAGACCCAGTCTCAAAACACCAAAAAAAAGAGGAAAGAAAGTAAAAAGAAAAGCAAAGAAAAAGACTTGAAAGAGGTCTTTGAGCAGAACACTGTGACTGTTGATGCGAATGGGGAAAATGAACACGTGTAAAGGAAACACCTGCAGACAGAGGATGAATTCTAAATCTCAAGTCAGCAAACCCACTCTGCAGGGAAAAGGCCAAATCGTCGGAAACTTTTTGGTTTCTTTGGCTTAATCTGCACAGTAGACAAATTTTCCCTCAGTTTGGAAAATGATCCTGCAAAAATTTCACTCTTTCCTACATTGCTGTGTGGTCCAGGGGGCAGCTGTACCGTGGGCCCAGCCGGGCAGTCGGCTTCCCTGGTACACATCACACTGTTTGTCTCCCAAGTGCGGGCAGAGTCATACCCAGGGCCGGGGCTCCCAACATCAGGGTCATCTGCCATTAACTGAGCACCTAAGTCATCTAGGTGCTGGGCTGGGTACATTTATTTGTGTCATCTCATGTGGTTTCAGCAGTTGTGTGAGGCAGGTATCCTACCCATTTTACAGATGAAGACGAAGTGCAAACTCAGGAGGCTGAGGTGGGAGGCTCACCTCGAGTTCAAGGCCAGGCTGAACTACATAGCAAGACACTGTCTGAAAACCAAGAATCGAAAACAAGTAGGTGGCAATGCCTTAACCGTATGCGTGTTGTCAGGCCCGAGGGCCTCTTCCATCCTTGTCAAGGGGAGTGCTAACCTTCTCTCCTTTCATACAACACAAGAATCGAAAACAAACAGAAAGAAGTGAAAGTGCAAAGAATACAAAACAATTGACCCAGAATGGCACAGCTTTTAAATAGCAGAACCTGACTTCGGGTGTTGGAGACCTGTCTCCAAGTCCCTTTTGGCTGCTTCTCGGAGACTGAAATACTGAAAATCGGCTCCAGGAGGCAGGAGGCTCAAGCTCTGTGCCAGGTAGAAGGCTTCCTGCCAGGCTGCAGCCTGGACCTCATAACTCTAACCTCTTAGGAAAGTCGGAGTCCAGTTCGTGGGGGAACTGGGTTCCAGGGGCACAAAATAAAAGAACCCCAAATAAAACAAGATCACGAGGCGCAGTGTGCCTGAGGGTGCTGGGCCCCAGAATGCATCCCAAGGCTGAAGTGGGATTCGGAACGGGCTTCAGTGATGAGCGGAGGCCACAAGTCCCCAGCTGGTCAATGGGAAAGTTTCCAAGCTGCAGTGTGAGCTGGTGAGTCCGATGCTCCTGCAGATGGGCTC
The DNA here is from genome assembly GCA_004026905.1 of Hystrix cristata. Taxonomy (NCBI): domain Eukaryota; kingdom Metazoa; phylum Chordata; class Mammalia; order Rodentia; family Hystricidae; genus Hystrix; species Hystrix cristata. The sequence goes on from PVJO010004334.1 coordinate 97,747, forward strand.
CGGCGGGGATGCACACAGCCCCAGCTTCAGGAATAAGCACAGATCCGGGACTCAGGGTCAGGACCATCAAAGGTCATGAGACTCTGGGGACTGGGAGCCGACCCTCCTGAACTCTGTGCCCTCTAGGCTTCAGGGGCGCTGTTCCTGTCTGTGGTCAAGATGGGAGAGTCTAGCACACCTGTAATCCCAGCACTCAGGAGACTGAGGCAGGAGGATCAAAAGTTCAGGATCACCCTGGGCAGCTAAGTGAGACTTTGTCCTGTTAGACAGCCCCTTGTTTGGTCCCCAGTCCTACAGAAACAAATACACAAAAATGACAGGAGGCGCTACTTTGACTTTATTAAGGGTCAGGCAGGTTTCCCTGCGGATGTTGGGATGAGTTAAGCTGAAGCTGACTTTGAGGCCTATAGGTAGCCTGGACTCTAGCCCAGTGCCTCTTAAACTTTGCTGGGCACGTAAGTCACTGGGGGACCTCGCTCTTTGCTGTTTTGAGACAGGGTCCCACTATGTAGCTCAGGCAGGCCTTGAACTCGCTGTGATCCTCCTGCCTCAGCCTCCCGAGTGCTGGGATTAGCGGTGTGCACCAGCATGCCCAGCCCTAATTCTTGAGAAGACTTTCCCTCCTGAGCTGATACTGGGCTCCAGTCTGAAGATCTGGCTCCCACAGCGGCTCTCTTGCTCCACGTAGACTCATAACCTGGCCTTGAATCTGTGTCCTGTGCCCTCAGTAGCAGATTACCCAGCGAACTTGGGTGAACTGATAAACTGACTTCTGAAACTTTCAACCAGAGGAGACCCAGCCGTGTTGTGAACTTCGCTGAGTGCCTGGGAAGCTAGCTGAACAGCCAGACCCTGGACTCTGCACTGGACTCTCCTGCACCGGAGCAGGCTTTTCCTAAAACAATCAAACACCACCAGCCAGCCCTACACCACTCCAAGCGAATGAACCAACCAAAATTCTTCCTGGGAAACAAACGCTGAATCGCTGCTCTTCCCCTCTCCCTTGTACCTTCATGCATTCACAGACAGGAGACAAACAGGTTACAGAGTATGCACTTGGGAGCCTAAATTTGGAGTCCAGTTAAAAATTGGTCTGAGAGCAACCTGCTCAAAAAAAAATTTCCCTGAAAGGTGGCCATGGTGGCATACATAATCCTAGCACTCAGGAAGCTGATGCAGGAAGATCGCCGTGAGTTCAAGGCTGGCCTGGGCTACATAGAAAGACCCTGTCTCAAAAAACTGAAAAAATTTTATTAAAAATATAAAAGTGGGCTGGGGATTTAGCTCAGTGGTTAGAGTGCTTGCCTTGCAAGCACAAGGTCCTGAGTTCGATCCCCAGTACCAAAAAAAAAAAATATATACATATATATATAAAAAAGTTGGCTTGAGTGGGGCACAGTCCTGACCTGTTTCTTTGTCCCCTCTTACAATTAACTTCTCAGGGGTGACAGAGGCAGGGCCGTTCCAAGCAAGGACACACGTTTGGAGTCATCTGTCACCTGGGAATGGGCTTGCAAGATTGTCCTTTCATGGGTGGCTTTGCAGACTCTGCCCTGGCCATCTGGACACCTCTGCAGGGAGCTTCTGGGCAGCTGGCACTGGCCCCAAACTGTTGCTTTCTGGTCACTTAGTGGTCACAGGGCTGAGCCAGAAATGGCCTCAAACTTGCATCTTCCCTGAGTGGCAGAGGGTGCTGCCTGGTGCTTGCCGGCACAGCACCCATGGTCCCTGCCAGGAAGCCTGCGTGGCTCCATCATTCTAAGCGTGGACTTGGTTCAGGACGCCCACCAAGTGCCTGCTTCCTGACTGAAGGCCGTCTCTGATTTTCTGCTTGTACACAGCACAGACTGTGTCTGTGAATGAAGGAGCATTATGCGGTCATTTCCTGTCCGCCTCTGGTTCACAAACAGTGACCAGGTGTCTACTGAGTGTTGGTGTGTTAGTCAGATTTTCCTCAAGGTGACCAAATGCTTGAGAATGTCGGCTTTGAGAAGGAGAGATTTATTTTGGCTCATGGACTCACAGGTTTCAGGCCGTGGTCGCTGGCTCCAAGGCAGGAACATCATGGCAGAAGGGCCTGGCATAGAAAAGCTGCTCACCTCATGGCGGCCAGGATCTGAGCGAGCAGGAGGAGCCGGGGAGGGGGATGTGCCCTTCAGATCACATCCCCAGAGACCACCTCTTCTGATCAGACCCTGCCTGCTGAGAGCAAGCCAGCTGTGCCACCCCCATAAGCCAATCTCCTTCCAGAGCCCCACTTCTGAGCCCTTGAGGTTTTGGGGAGACATCTGTACATAAACCATGACAGCAACCAACCCTTCCACACAGTGAGGCTTGGGCGTGCGTTTCAGATCTCAAGGGGTCTCCTGGGGGGTGATAACAGGGTGTCTGTATTGAGCCCTCGTGGTAAAGAGTAGGCCCAGGACATCCTGTCTGGTGGTTTGCCCACCAGGTGCCCACAGGAGGGGGTCTTCCAGAGTCCTGCACGCCACTTGTCAAGCATCAGAAGCTTTGGGAATATTAAGAGATGCAAACTCACTTCATACACAGTGATCAGAGACAAGTGGCCAGTGCTCAGGTTCCGCCGAAGTGCTCGGTAACTGCCCACGTCCAGGGGCTCTTGTAACACCAGCGGGACACAGACCGGCGCGTGTCGACGTGTGATGGCCCGAAGGTCAGGAGTCACACGCTCCCTTGGATCTCTTCAGGATCAATGGGATTCCCTCTGATTCTTTCTCCGTGTGCTCACTGTTCAAACAGCCAATTGTGTCCTCTTTCCACAAATGCCAGGTGCCTGGATGCCAACTCAGATTCAACCTGTCCCAAAGAGACCCCAGCATCCTACTCCCCCATACTTTTTATGTTTTGCTTTTTGAGACAGGGTCTCACTATATAGAGGCTGCTGTTGAACTTGCTATGTAGCCCAGGCTGGCCTCGAACGTGCAGTGGAGTCCTCCTGCCTCAGCCTCTCAAGTGCTGGGCTTATAGACCTCTATATAGCATGACCCTGTCTCAAAAAACAAACAAACAAAAACAACAACAAAAAACTGGCTCTAGAGATAACACTGATATGTACATACATGCATAGAAAACGACCAAGAGGGAGACACACAGTGCTGACATGTTAACAAGCGGCAAAGGGTCTGGAGATTTAGCTGGTAGAGTGCTTGCCTAGCAAGAGCAAGGCCCTGAGTTTGATCCCCAGCACAAAAAAAAAAAAAAAAAAACAAAAACAAAACCCAAAACCAAAAACCAAGAGGGGAAATTGGGCATCGAGGATACATGGGAACTTTGTTCTATTTTTTTTTATAAAGTTGTTCTAAAAAAACCTATTTAATTTTTTTCATTAGTTTACTACTTTATGTTTGTTTTTTGAAACAGGGTCTCACTATGTACTTCAGGCTGGCTTTGAACTCACTATGTAGCCCAGGCTGGCCTCAAACTCATGGCGATTTTCCTGCTTCAGCCTCCCAAGTGCTAGGATTACTGGCATGAACCACTATATGCAGCCTAAAAAAATCTATTTAAGAAGGAAAAATCAGAAGCTGAATGTGGTGGCTCATACCTGTAATACCAAGACTTGGGAGGCTGAGGCAGGAGGATCCCCTGAGTTCAAGGCCAGCTTGGACTACATAGCTCTGAGGTAGGAATAGTGTGTGGCGTGAGCTGGCTGGGAAGGTGGATGTGACCTAAGGGAGTGGCCTAGACCTGACATCATCCTGGAGTGACAAATCCAAACGCCCTCTTCTCACAGGATCGGGAAAACTCTCAAGAGGACTGAGTTGAGATGAACAGAAACGATAGCAGGAGCTCACTCTCTTGCTGTCTTGCCCCTTGCTCCTAACCACCCCCCTTTTGGCTGTCTAACTGCACCATGGCAGAGGCTATTTCATTCGCTTGGGGAGCCAATTTCTTTTTCTTTTGTTACTTAAATAAAATTTTCTTATGGCCCTCAATTCACCCATCCAATTCACTGTTTGTGGTGCATAACAACCTGGAAATTTAAAACACAAAACCCCCCCTCCAGTATCAGCGGAGACCCCTTCTCAAACAACAAACAAATCCCAAAGCTATCGAGTCAGGTAATACATGGAAAATATTTAGCACAGTGCTCAGCATTATAAAATTTGTTTTCAGTTTTTGTTTTTATCAGTGCATGTTTCCCATGCATAATGATCACATTCCTCACGGGGAACTGGGACACGTACATAACACATTTTAGTTCTTTTCTCATCGCTCCCCTCAGCATTTTATTTTTATTTTTATTTTTTATTTTTTCCCTCAGCATTTTAGAAGGGCTCAAACAACGCGATGTGCAGCTGCTGCGACCGCTGTCAAAACTCTGGGCCCCAGAGACCTCAGCGCTCACTGCGCAGCGCCTGTGCGCGGCGCTGACTCTTCCGCCCGCCTAGTCTTGCATCTTCCTCTCCTCCACCTTCTCCAGGCCCGCCGGCCGGCGTGCAGACGGCCCTCCCGCCAGCTCTCCCTGCTCTCAAAAAAGTGGAGCTGGGGATGTAGCTCGGCGCTCACATGCGCACCAACTGTAAGGTCTGACATCGAATACCCTGACCTCTGACAGGTGGCCTATTTATGTCCACGATGCACCTGCGCCTTGCTAGTCCCCCGACAGCGCCCTGCCCCCTTAGACCTGGTAATTCATAAAAATCGATCCAAGTTAGGGCCTGAGAGAAAATCCCGAAGCGCTAGTGATTCCTGCACCAGTTCCCAGCCTGACTTCCTGCTCCATTCCTACCCAGGAGAAAGAAGCAATAAATGACAAAATTCCACCCGCAGTGAAGAGGAACAGACAAAAGCACACTTCCCAGAAGTACGCGGCATTGCGCTTGCTTCCCACAAAAAGGATCTTTAGTAAAAACTGAGCTTTCTGTCTTCCCCCTGAAGTCTCAAGTTTGGCAAAAAAGGAAAAAACCCTGCAAAAAAATCTTCCAAGCTCATCAAGATTGTATACATTTGCAGGAACAATTCCTTACTGGATCACGACCTGCAGGGCTCTGAGCTGACTGGGAGCTCTCTGGTGGCGAACTCCAGCTTCAAAACGGAGCTGCAGGAACTTGTTCCTTCTCTGCAATGACACTCAGCTCACTGGTTTACCTGTGGGATGAAAAAGAATTTATCTGAAGCCGGGCATGGTGGGGAGGTTGAGGCAGGAGGATCGCCAGGAGCTGAGGCCAGCCTGGGGTACATAGTGAGACCCTTTCTCAAAACAAACAACAACAACAACAAAAACCAACCCCAAAACAAAACAAACCAAAAAAAAAAAAAGAAACCCAAGAGGGAAAAAAAAAGATTTCACCTATAGGAATTCACTGAGTTTAGGAGCAAGTGGCAATAAATCTTGTGGGACTGAGGGGCAACTATCTCAATTTCTTTTTTTTTTTTCCAACTCTGTCAATTTCTAATAGACTTTTTTTTTTTTTTTTTGGTGCAGGGATCGAACTCGGGACCTTGTACTTGCAAGGCAAGCACTCTAACCACTGAGCTAAATCCCCAAATTTCTACAAAGTTAAAAAAAAAATTTTCTAGAAAGAATTTTCAACCTGGGTGTGGTGCTGCACACCTATAATCAGCAAAGTAGCATATTTAATGTGATTCTATTTGCATTACAAAATGAAATGTAGCCACACCGTGCTCATTTGTGTTTAAAATTATTTCTTTTTTTTAATTTTTAAAAATTTTTTCTATTTATTTATTTTTTTAAAAAAGATTTCTACAAGGCTCCTTAGGGAATTATCAGTGAGCACCGCAGGGTGGGCCAGGGTGGGGAGAGAACAATTTGTGTCTGCCTCTCTGCCTTCCACAGTGTCTGAAAGGGTTTCTCCGTGAAGTGAAGTTGACGTGGCAATAAGAATCTGGTTCCTGAAACTGCGCAGGCCTTTCACAGCCTCTTCTCAAACCTACTCACTAAGGACAAAAATAAAAGGGATTTTGCGTATTAGCTAAGAAAAAATTTTCCCGACCGCCTCTGCAAATTCAACTCTGAGACCAGTGGCCCTGTGTGGTGCTTCTAAGTGGCGACAGGAGGCTGCGACAAGCCAGCTGCTGGGACAGAATAACACGAACATGGCAGGCTGATGCACCCACTTTAGGCTTCAGAAGCAGTTAGCACATGGGATCACCAGCGTTTTTGTTTTTCTGAAACAGGGTCTCGCTGTGTAATTCAGGGTGTCCTTGAACTCACTATGGAGCTCAGACTGGTCTTGAACCCAAGACAGTCCTCCTGCCTCAGGCTCCTGAGTGCTGGGACCACAGGCCTGTGCCACCATGCCCGGCCTTCCCTTGTTTTAAACATCTCTGTTTGCGAAGAAGTGGAGGAGCCTCGTCCCCACTTCAGAAAGCTGTCTGGGTCTTCAGAAAGCTGTCTGGGCCACAACGTATCTCTGAAAGGTAAGTAACAAAACACAAGGGCTGATCTAAAACTGTAGAGTGTGTTTAAATAAAAATAATTTGTAGCTGGGTGTAGTGGCTGTAATTTCAACACTCGGGAGGCCAAGGCAGGAAGATTGCCGCAAGTTGGAGGCCGGCCCGGGCTACATAGTGAGACCGTGTTTCAAAAATAAATAAAGAAATAAATAATTTATTTATCACAGTAAAAGACATAGTGCTGTGGCTCCATGACTCCCCCTCAAAATGCTCCCCTTGCTGCGGCACTCTTATCCCATTGTCCTTGCCACTTTCTGAAGCAGTCATGGAAGTCTTGTCTCCTGAGGGTCTTTATGAGCTGTGATCAAAAATATGGCAAATGCTCCTGCTGAGTGCCGTCCAGCAGAAATGCAGGCTGGTGAAATCACGACACTGTGTCCTCATCCACCTTACTGGCCGGATCTGGCACTGTGTGACTTCTAGCTCTTCCCCA